>PVHP010018805.1:0-32736 GCA_004024765.1 Zapus hudsonius
AAGATACCTAATGTTAACTCACCAGTCAAACTACATAACTGATAAGCGCCTGGCCAATATAACAATGTTTCATTTAGCCTATAATGATCTCACTTTCCCATGGAGATTCTGTTTGTATTTTTCAGAAGGCATCGAGAACTGTGGACAACTCAATTCCATCAACAAGACATGGATAATGGCTGACATCCTGGCAGGAGTTGAACCACCCCTGGCCTATCATACAGAGCTAAAATGAAACCTATGAGAAAGTGGTGAGATAATCAAGAGACCTATCACCACAGCAAGTCAGATAACCCAGGTAAGGTCAGTGGAGACAGACACCAACCATACCCAACACAACCCAAAGAAGAACACCAGAGACACTTAAGATCTCATCAATAAAGCAGATTTAAACTCACCCACCATGTTTCAGGGAACTGAGTGGAAGAGGGGCCGGAAAGAACATAAGAGCCATGGTGGGGGAGAATATCCAGAATCCCCTCAGCAACAACACTCAAAGGAAAAAAAAATAACTGGCTACCTCTTATGAAATTCATAACCTCCTACCCACCCCATGAACTGATCCAGTATGCCCATAAAGGAGGGAAATGGGAGTATGATTTGCTTATGTAATGTATCTAATTATTGACAATAAAGATGTTAAAAAAAATTGTGTCAAAAAGAGGTGAATGACATACCTGAGAATCTCAGCTGACTTTGTCTCCTGGCCTGCATATGTATGTGTGCACAAGTGCATTAGCACTCATACATACAGGTGTGTCAACACGCTAACACTACTCAAAAAAATGTCAATAGTTATATTGATTTCAGACAAAACAGACTTACAAGCAAGGAAAGCTTTCAAAAATGGAGGGTATTACATAACAATAAGGTACTCAATACTCTTAAAAATCATAACCAATAATGTATTTGTTCCTAGCAAATGAGTGCAAGATACATGAGCCCAAAACTATCATAACTGCAAGGATGTATATAAAAATGTACTGTCAGGGCTGGGGAGATTGTTCCGTGGTTAAGGTGCTTGACTGCATGGCCTAACAACCTGGGTCCCATTCCCCTGTACCCACATAAAGCTGAATGCACAACGTGGCTCGTGCATCTACAGCTTGTTTGCAGTGGCTAGAGGCCCTGGTGCACCCATTTATAACCTCTGTGTGTGTGTGTGTGTGTGTCTCTCTCTCTCTCCTTGCAAATAAGTGAATATTTTTTTTAGAAAAGAATGTTCTGTTGTTGCTAGCAACTATAACATCCCTCCCTCCATCAGAAGTGGGCAGATATAGCAAGCAGGAAAGAGAAAGCACATGCTTGAACAAGCAATCTTTATTAATTGAATATGAAGGCCATTTCTATATTGCTTCATTCAACAATAGCAAAACACACCTCATTCTAAAACTCACATTTTTTTAAACCATAAGATACCACATCCTGGGGCATAAAACAATTTTTACCAAGATTAAAAGAAGAAAAAGTGTAATGGCCACTCTCAAACAGCTATGTAATTAGGTAGAAAACAGTAAGAGAAACATAAGATGGAAAAATCTTGAGAGTTTGGATGGTTAAAAAAAATCACACGTTGGGGCTGGGAATAAAGAGCACTTGCCATCAAGCACGAGAGCCTGAGAGGGCCAGAGACCACCTGAGTTCAATCCCCAGCACTTGTGTGAAAATCTGTGCAGGCCAATGAATACCTGTAACCCCAGTACTGTTTATAAAAGGGGTTCAAAGACTAATAGCAGGACTCCCTGGACAGTCACTATGGCCAAAAACAGCAGCCAGAATTTCAGAGAGGGACTCTGTCACAAGACAGTGAAAGAGGATTAAGAATATCCAATGTTCTCCTCTAACCTCTGCATGCATAGGCAGGCATCTGCAAAAACACATGCATGCCACACACATGCACACACACAAACACACACACACACACACACACGCACACACGCACGCATACATGCCCTATAATACATAACACAAACACAAATCACATCTTTAAACACAAGGTTTAAGATTAAATCTTAAGAGGAATTTTAAAATATGGGGAAATTGGAAATGAAGGCAGAACTTGTAAGGGAAATTTATAGCTATGGATGGCTGGCTATATTAGAAAATAAATCTAAATCAGTCATTCGTGAACCTTAACAAACTAGAAAAAGAGAAACTGAAATCCAAGGTAAGGCGAACGAAAGAAATAATAAGAATTGTTTTAAAATAATGAAAGAAGTCAAAAAGTCATTTCAAAGTTAGAACCAAGCCCAAAGTGTGGTTCTTTGACAACATCTGTAAAGTGATAGCCTCTAAGAGAAGTGTATATATATATATATATATATATATATATATAAGTTACTGATAGCAAAAAACCTACTAGGGGTGGTGGGGCACATGACTTTAATCCCAGCACTTGGAAGGCATAGGTAGGAGGATTGCTGTGAGTTTGAGGTCACCCTGAGATTACATATTGAATTCCTGGTCAGCCTGGGCTAGAGCGAGACCTTACCTCAAAAAGACTAACAGCAACAACAAAAGAGGAATTTATTACAGACTTCATAAAGATTATAATATTTTAAAGGATCTCAGGTCTCCCAACATTCTTTATAGCCCACACAATATGCAAGGTATTTTCTGCATTTGAACAAACTGATTTTAAAGTTCACAACACAAAGGAATGGCACTATTTATTAGCTAAAAGTATTAGAATCAATAAGCATCAGCATGCAAATATAACCTAAATTCATAATGTCATGCCTTCAAAAACTAAGCTCCAAATAGATTTTATATCTAAATGTAACATCAAAATCTGCATAACTCCTAGAATCAGTGTAGGAGAAAACCCATATCAGCTTTGGTGTGGCAATTAGTTTAGACCAGTAGCAAGGTATTGTTCTATGAAGAATATGGTTGATGATCTGAACTTCCTTAAACTATAAAACATCTTCTCAGTGAAAGATAATATCAAGAGAATGAGAAAAATAAGCCTTGAACAGAAAGAATTTGCAACGGACACATCTTATAAAACTAAATGATATCCAAAATAGACAAAGAACTCCCAGATATTCAATAATAAAACTTTGCAGAAGTTCTACACAGATTATCTCCTCAAACCCATATTAAGATAGAAATTAAGAATGTGGAAATATACTCAACATCACATGTGATTAGAGACATATGCCCTCGTACCCCTATGTCTTTTGGATTGGTGAAGCTCAAACCAGTAAGGACAATGAATGGAAGGTTTGGAACCAAAGAAACCTCATGCATTGCAGGTGACAAGGCAAAACTGCACAGCCATTGCTGAGGTTGCCTACTTGCTGCTGGCACAAAGCACCTGACCAAAAGCAGCTAGTGGATAGAAAGGGTTAATTTTGGCTTACAAACTGTCATGAGCAGAGGCTGCACATCACCTCAGCCAAAGTGGCGGCAAACAGTGGCAGGACAGTGAGTCAAACACTGACAAGGGAAAGCTGGTTATCACACCCATAAGCCCTCCCCAAACAACACACCTCCAACAAGGTTCCAATTTCCAAACTTCCATCAGCTGGGGACCAAGAATTCAGAATACATAAGTTTATGGAGGACACATGAATCAAACCATCACAACTATTTTGGAAGATGGCATTTTCTACAAAATTAAACATAGTTACATAGTTCCCATGTGATTAAGCAGTCAGCAATCACATGAATACTTATTCAAATTGGCACTTAACCAAGTTATTTAAAATGATATCCATTGAAATAACTGTAGCAAATTTTATGGCAGTCCTATACATAAAATTGAAAATTTTAAAGGAATCAGTAGGCTGCTCACTAGTTGATCAAATAAAGTGTGGAACTTCTATATTACAGAAAATTATTCAGCAGTAAAAACAAATAAAATGTTGATCCATGAAAAGATATGGAGGACTCAAACACATTTCTAGGTTTAAAGAACCAATCAGTAAGAGGCAGAAACGGTGTAATTGCAATTGCATGGTGTTCTGGAAAAGGTAAACTATGGAGACAGTAAAATAATTTGCAGGTGGCATAGGCAGAAGAGAGGGGGTGAGTAATGCAAGCCCAGAGGATGTTTAGGAAAGTTTTATGAAACTGTTTTATGCAGTAGACACATGTTAGTACACAGCTGTCCAATGTCTAGGCTTTGAACTCTGGGTAAAATGATGGGTTCATGGTAGGGTTATCAATTGTAGCAAGCTGTGGAATGGATTTTTTAAAGATATATATTTAAATATATTTTATTATTTACTTTATTATTTTATTATTAAATATATTTTAGAGAAGGATGAATTTTACTTTTAGAAGTAATCCAGCTTTATTAGGAGAACTATTAGCAGCGTGCCCAAGCAGTGTGATAGGGTCTAGAGAGCAGAGCTTCAATTCCAGGGAACAAAGGAAGGTGTTTGCGACACTGAGATGCATACAAAGTGTTTTTAAACTCCTGATATAATACTTCTCCCAAAGGCAATGTAATACACTAATACATGAATGACAATGTAGGAATACCTAACAGCAAAATAGTAAGTATTAAAGATTTGGCTGAAACCTTTGTGAATTTGTTAGGAATCACTCATTTACAGATTCACGATGCTGGATACATCTTAGATTGAATAAATTAAAAGAAAGACATACCTAGATACCTAAAAACTGAATTGCTGAAAAATAAGCACCAAAGAAAAACATTGTTGGGAGCTAAAGAAATGGATCCAAGATCCACGTGACACAATGATTTCAGTGTGGATTCTGAATCCGAAAGGACAGGGGCCAGAAGACAGCTGGACAGCACATTCACAGCACAACAATAACAAAACTGTCAACCTGTAATCCGAATGAGCGAAAAGCCCTTCTGTGAATTAAAAAGGGCATAAAGAAACTAAAGGAATGTATCAATAGTAAACATGCTCTTCAATAAATTCTCTTTAGACTGAGAGGAAATTATATCCAGGGAAATTTGTATCTTCAAATATGAAAGGTTAGGAGAAATGGCAAACATCTGTTTGGATATGAAATAATATTTTTCTTGAGTTTGAAAATATTTTCATAGCAGTTTAAACAAATATCTTGTGATATTTTAAAGCATATAGATATAGTATATATGACAAATGTACCAAAAGGATTAATATGAGGAATTTTGAAGAATTCTATATTACATGTAAAATGATACAGTATCACTTTGAAATCCTTTTCTTGCATGCACATGGGTGAGTTTATTTGTGTATTTATATTTACATGTGTGTAGGTACACATGTATAAAGTATACCTGTTAATGCCCAGGGTCTTCCTCAATCATTTTTCACTTTTTCCCTGAGGAGGTTTCTCTCAGCTGAACCCAGTGCTTGCTAATTCTGCTAGTCTGGCTTGTCCAGGTGACCTAGAATCCTCAACCTCTGTCTCTTGAGAGCTGGGATTACAGGTACAGGCTCCTGGCATTTTCATGAATGCTAGAGTTCCACAATCTAGTCTTTACTGTTATAACAGCAAGTGCTTGATCCCCTGAGCCATTGCCTAATTCCCTACATTTTAGAATTGTTAAACTTCCCACAAATAATGTAGGAAAAATATAATAATATAGAATACAAGAGAATGCATAGAAGGCAAAATGAAAAACTACTATTTGTCAATTATGATAGAAGAGTTTGATATGTCAGAACTTGTAAAATGGGTAACCAAAAAGCTAAAAGAATGAAAATATCAAATTGAAATTTATAAAGAAGTTGATCCAATGAGTTAATAATGTTTTATTTAAGTACGTGTGCTATATCTACCCAGAAAAAACCCATGCTGCATCATGAAACAAATCTCAGTATATCTGAATGAAGCAAGTTAATGTCAAGTTTACTTTCAGATGACAATAGAACTGTACACAAACACTTATAAGCTAAAGAGAAAATCCTTAAATATATAGTTATCAATCTAAGAAATCTCTGGGGTTATATATAGTACCATCATCTTCACAACTGTTTATCAAATACTAAAAGTGCATACATGCTCCCATCCACTTTGTTATGAATTTATGTATTCACTTTGATAAAATAGAAATTCTATATCATTACCATAGTGTAAACCAAAATGAAAGAAAAGCATATGTATCTTTTTAGGTAAAAACACAATAATATCATATGCATATAGGTTGAATTAATTTCACAAAAACAGCAAGTGTTGTAATTCTAACTTAAAGTCTTCAATTGAATAATACATTTTATTCAGGCTCCACTTTCACAAAGAGCCAATTGTGAAATTTTACATATCAATACAATAATATTATTTAGCAAATAACTGTAAATCTTATGTACGATGACTATGGATATGAGAACAAATGAGATAAACATCACTGAATTTGAAGTTTTCTTTTGGGCTTATGTGTGCTCTAAAGTTTGCTTGATAGTTTATTCAGTAGAAATTTATGCTTTCTTTGTATAGTTTAAGAAAATAAAATATAAACCCTCTATTTTCCTCTATTTGTGTACATTCTTATTTAAAGTTCCATAAGGTTTCATGAAAGTACAAAGAGTAAAAGAGAATAGTAAACTAATTTTGTACAACTCACCAACATATTCACTACAGGATTCTTTAAAAGAAACTTTTCAAAATTATTGTCATTAATATTTTAAGTAGCTCCCCCAAATTAACAGTTACTCCAAGACAAATCAATGAATGACATTATCAAATCTGAGAGTATACTGCCATTATATATTGCCAGAATGAGTTCCTTATTTAACTCATTATAACAGATGGAATTATTTTGTGTCAGCACTGAGGAGAGGACACAGTGGACCAAGCACAACACTTCCCATGCATCTGAGTTTGGATCTTGGGACCTTATGTAAAAGCCAGAAGCTGTGGTAGACTTGTGCTGTCCCAGCAAGCCTATGATGAGAAGAAAGGCTGAGACAGAATGTCTTGTCTCAGCTAACCAGGCTAAGGACCAACTATCATTCAAAAGTTAATACTCTAAGCTCTATCTGTAGCATGAGTGTGCCTCCATTCACACACATGAACATGTGCAGACACACACCATACATATAAAAAATAATAAAGAAGTAATTAAATAAATAAATGTTAGCAGAGTCACATACTTAAATACACAGTAGTGGAAAAATCCAAAACCAAACAGAATACTAGATATTTAAACTGGAAATGTCAATCTGGTACAAATATATATATATATATATATATATATATACATATATATTTATTAATTATATAATTACATAGATAATTTATGCCAGATTATGCATATATATATGTATTCATACATATAAACTTAATCATCTATCTAATCCTATAGTTTATGTTTTTTCTGGAAATATAGTTATCTCTATGGGTAGACTTAACTGCGCGCATATATGCAAGTGCATATGTTTTCATTCACATGTGAACAATGTATAACACATTATATTTCATTAAACAACTGTACTCAGTTACACTCTGAAAGCAAAATGAATCAGAATTTGTGTTAAAGAAATCATGAAAGTAGTGAATAATGCCTCCAGAGTATATCACTTGATGGAGTCGGGACTCAGGTCTGTTTATTCTTTCACTGAATGACTAAAAACTAAAGCATAAGTCACCAGACCCAATGACTGATGGACAAAAAGCCATTGTGATAATTAGTGAAATACAAATTGTACAGAGCATCTTACCAAAACTTTCAGCACAGATGTAGAAAGTGAAAACTCATCTGTACCATCTCTACTTTGAGAATATCCATAAAGAGAACAAGAAAGCAGAATATATGGCTTATACATTCTCTAAATAACTTTGCAGAAAAACAAGTGAAAAAGTCATTTTCTTAAAAGAAAACAATTAAAAGTACTGAGAAAAGTGTAGGAGTGAGTCATTTGTCCTCCCCAGGAGAACAGGACTCCAGTGTTCACATCAGCCAGTCTCTGCAAAGGTTTCCCAGGTGCCCAGTCACCATTGTTTAATCTTTCTCTTACTGAAGAATAGAAGTAAAAAAAAAAAATCACTGCTGTACTCACTGAAGAAAGTAGGTCACTCTTTGGAGTTTTCAACTTTGTCTTATAACATACATTGATTGCTTAGGAAATTGCCACAACTCATCAAATTTAACAATAATCATTCTAAATATGTTTAGATTTATGTTTTACCTCAAAAACTTCCTCATCCAAAATTCTTGTCCCAAAAACCGTGATCCCATTGGTATCAACAATGGATCTCTCACTTCTATCCAGTGGTTTTGTGGTTTTCTTCTTACAATCCACAATCATTGTCACAGTTTTCTTCTCCACACTGATGGCGACCCGATGCCACCTGAAAAATAAATAAATAAATTCTTCTGTAAGCCTCAAAGACATTGGCTGCTGAGCCCTTACACTATCCTATGTATTGAAAATTCCAATGAGCTGAAATAGAACAAAAACATGGGAAGGTCATGAATCAATTATCTGGGTGATATCTGATGGTTTATTGTTTACTCAGCATGGCCTAGGTGTCAAAAGGAAAAAGACTTCTAAAGATTCCAGGGCAGGATATCTGTCTAAGGTGATAAGAAAGGCCCATCTCTTGCTTACCTTTGTATTGCAGAAACAAAAGCTTAATCTTGCTGTGATGGTTAGCTTTTGTTGTCAACTTGATTTTTTGAATTATCTTGGGTGGGTCTCTGAGGATGTTTACAGGAAGGCAGCCTCTCAGTAGGGGGTAGGATGTAAGGAAGCCCAGGAGAGCTAGAAATTAGTATCTCTTCCTGTTTGGGCAGTGCAGGAAGGAAATTCCAGGCTCAGAAAGCCTTTAAATCCAGGGAAAGGGTTGCAACACCTCACCCTAGGGCTATATAACAAATCTCCTTCCCCCACTGCCTGTCTGCTGTTGTGTGTTTGGTGTTGGTGATCAGGTTCTCTCTCTGCTTGGGACTGTAAAAGGGAGCCAGCCTCTTTCACCATTATGGAACTTCCCCTGGCTCTGTAGCTTCAAATAAATTATTTCCTCCCAACAACTGTGCCTGCTTTGGAGATTCATCCCAGTGGCAAGTGGCTGATTTTGACACTTACTATATCCTGACGAGGGTATTTGACAGACACTAGAATGAGATACAGGGCAAGTAATAGTTTCTAAGTACATACTGCTTTCTTCCAAAGTGGAATTCCCTTGCAAAAGGTCTCTCTCTATTGATGCCCTGAGAATGGCTACAGAAGGGGATGTCTACTAATCAAATAGCCGCTGCATGTAGACCAAATGGACATTCTAATTGTCACACACAATATACTACTCTGTCTTTATTCCCATTTATTTTGTGTGCTTTCATTTTCTTTTTCCACTTTTATTTTAAGACAGTTATGGATCACAAGTGCAGAAAGGATCCAAGATCATGACACAATAACTCTCCTTCTTTACAGGGCTGGCAGGACTCGGTCTGCTGAAAGCAAACCCAGTCAGTGCATGTGTGAAGCACGGGTCTGGATTCACTTCGCAGCTACTGCTCCAACTAACTCAAGACAGTGATGACAGACTGAGAGAGAGGAATGTGGCCAGACCCCTGGAAACATGTGTACCCTTGCTGGATGCTGCAAAAGGTTTTATTAATAATATCTGGTGCTAACAAAAACCACTAAGTGAAGCTCACTTGGATTTTGCAAGCCACTGTGACTGATATTGAGGTAAGTATATGCATATATGTGTGTGTATTTTTTTCCAAATGAACAGGGCAAGATTAATATTCCAGAAGTGTCTAGGAGTGAATACATAAAATGAAATAACCAAAAAGTTGCACCAGCCTTCTTAAAAGGTCTGTTTCATAAAACTTGGCACGATGGGGAAATTCGTGATGGAGACAAAGTATATTTCCATATACACTTAATCTTTGGTCTTTCCACTAACACATTCAACTAGTATAGGTGTTTGTTTGGTTTGAACTCAAAAGATTTATGTAAGGAGGCACCGAGCCACAGAGTCACTCAGTACAGTGAGAGTAAAATTGACACACAGTTCATGTCAATGGGCCTCAGTCTTAAACCATTCCTAGTAGTGTAAGTATGGGCAAAAACTAAAATTAATTTCAATGGCTAAAGGCCAATTGGAGCTCTAAACATTACATTGTGGTTGAATTCATTTAAGCTATACTAATGAAATTCAAAAGTCATAACATCACACATGTGGTACTCTGCTAATACACACACATACTGTTGAACATAATGAATTAAAGTAATATTAACATTTTGTTTTACAGTCCTTATTAATTATTCCTTTTCTCTCCTGATAGTTATATCATCAACAGAACCCCATTAATTTCTATGCTGAAACAAAATTTGGTGTCCTTAAACATAGTACAAGCTGTCACCTTTTCCACCTAGACTCCTAACTGATCCATGTGTTCATTCTTTGGCTAAAGTGCAGCCATTTCAAATTTGAGTCACGTCAAGCATTTGTGTTATTAAAATCCAGCAAGTGCTCCATGAACAGCTAGTTGTGACTGCTTCATAGGAGTCTCCCAGTCCTGTCAGACCTCATGTCTTACTCTGTTTTCTGGCTTCCTTCCTTCAACCACATGCAGACATTTGCTCTGCAGGAATGTTCTTCCTTCACACTCCCACAGTTACTCACTTCCTGCACCCTGCCCAATGCAACCACATTGCAAAGGACTGTCGGGGCTAATGTAATGCACAAGGCATTCCTTACTTTGATTGAGTTTCACTCATAAAACCAGAGCATTTGCATATTAAGTTTCTGTGTGTCTACTGTCAGCGTTTCGTAACAGAATTCAAACTCCAGGGGTGGAGGCACCTTACCTGAGCTGCTGATTGTAACATGTGTACCTGATGAGCATCACGATGACTTACCAGTGAGAGTGAATCAATGCTTATGGAAAAGGTACTCAGGCATGTTAAAAGGCATGAATGTTCTTCATAAACCAAAGTGTGTTTAAATATTAATAAGTTCTGCATTTAAATTATTGTTATGTCAGTTGAGCACAACAAATATATCATATAATAGTCTCAAGTGAATAATTAAGCATTGGCACATGAGAAACATGCATGAATGAAAAAGTGAATTAAGAATAGTGTTATGTATTCAATATCTTGTCAGGTAGTTCTTTACCACTGTGGAGGATATAAATATAACTTCTTCCTCTGTATAATAATCATTCAAAGATATTTATTGAGCCATGACTTAATTTAATAATTTGTTCAGATGGAAAAACTATTATTTTCAAATAGAACCAAGGCTACAATGAATTAATTTTTAAGTTAATAGGCTAGATAGACTTAAAAATGTTTGAATACTATGATGGATTCAAAATGTGTTGCAAAAATAAAACTTTACTGGGGTATTAACTTATGTTCAAAAAGACACACAAAGTGACATGTATTTTACATTTTATTTTATCCAAACAACAATAATAATTACTTATGAAAGACTAGTTATTCCACCATTGAGACTTAAAAGTTTGTCAGTAGTCCTCCGAAGATGAATGATTATGTGTTTGGTAGTTTAAAATCTGTTGTGTTATTTCCTTCCATATCTATAGCCAGATACCCTATAGCTTTTACTGTTATTTCTAGGTTGTCAATAAAGTATCAAGGAAATTTAAGATTCATTTGCTTGGGGTTATTTGGCCGTTAAGTGAAAGGCAATGCCCACAGAACAGCATATCTGATTGAGAACTCAAGAGGATTTATAAGAACCTGACTAAATTCAAATGCCACCTTTGACACTTTTCAACTGTGTGACCTTAGACAAGTTTCTTAAACCATGACTTCACTTATTTACACATATTATTAACATCAGTTTCTTAAAATAATCACAAAAAAACTGAACTATCCATGTATTATGTAAACAGTATACATTACATATTAAACATAGGTTTTTTGTAAATGCAAATATTCATAATTCTCTTAAAGTAGATAAATTGGGACAGGGAAGAGGGGACAAAAGAAGGTAATGAGAGGAAATTATGACCACAATATATTATGTACATAGATGAATATTTCCATCAATAAGTTTTTAAAAATAAAAAAGATACTGAATTGAATCAGATCACTTCCCTGCTTACAAAGGTTTCAGTGACTTCCCTTCACAGTAAGAGTAGAATCCGAAGTGTCTAAAACCTCCCTCAATATGCTCTGTTCCCTGGTCCCCTGCTGATTTTCAGTCCTGGAATCTTCTCTCATGCCAGATTCAAGTGGGAACATCCTAGAATCATGCACTTGAGTCTCTTCTTCCCAGAGTAGTAGGCATGCCCCTAACACGTCACCTTCTTACTTACTTTTACTATTTTTTTTTTATGAGAGAGAATGTGAGTATGGTCACTCCAGGGCCTCCTGTCACTGCAAACAAACTCCAGACACATGTGCCACTGTGGGCATGTGACTTTACATGAGCACTGGGAAATCAAAGCTGGGCTGTCAGACTTTGCAAACAAACACCTTTAACTGCTCAGCCATTTGTCCAACCCACATGTCACCTTTTAGTAAGGTATTCCTTGGCCTCATTCCTAAATTCTACCACCTAAGACATTCTCTATCTTCACTGCTCTTGTTCTCTCACACTTAAACGTGTTATAGCTATTTTTTAAAAATAATCTTTCATTTTATTTCAATGTCCAGACCATAAAGAAAGCTACACAATTGGAGAATTTTATTGTCTTGTTTCATTTGTTTTCATCACTTGTCCCTAGGACAAAATGCAACACCCTTTCTAAAGACCTGACAGAATGAAAATTATTTTCATTGTAACACACACAAGTGATGACTGTGTGACTTACTTCCCATCAGCAATGTTAACAGTTCTGAAGAGGGGATAGTCTTCAGGGGCAGGTTTTCCAGTGTGGTCTTCAAACAGAAAAACAGGTGATCTTCCAACCTCAACACCTACTTGCTGAATACCATGTTCATTATATATAGATAAGAGGAAAGACTGAATTCCCTTTTTGGGTTTTACTGTAAATAATATTGAGAAATCTTCTGGAAAAGTGCCACCTGAGGGGAAGACAAAAAGTTAGAAAATTCAGATTTTTAAACTGTTTCTAGATTTAAAATAATTTTCTATGTGACTATGATAGTTAACAAGTAGTTATCAAGAGGACTCTATGACTTTATGAAGCTTTCCCTGTATGTCAATACAAGTTATAGTTAAACATGAAAGTCACTTATTTATAATATTTATAACTTGGAAGTCTGAGACAGAAGGATCATTAGTTTGAGGCTGATACAGACTACCTGGTGAGTTCCAGGAGAGCCAGAGCTACTGAGTGAAACCAAAAACTAAACTAAAATACAAAGTTTAAAAGTATCCTTATAAGAAAAGGGAAAATAGAATAGAATACTTTATAAACTTTTAATGCATTGGTTCATATTTTTGGGCTGTTCAAGAGTTTTATAAGAAAACAGAGCAGTAATTGGACAATAAGAAGAATTTCAAAGTAACTTGCTGCTGTGAAAATCTAAAAGCACCAAAAAGGTTAGTTTAATAATATATAACATATTGGCCATAGGTCATACCAGACATAGATTAAGTATAACTTGGTCAAGTAAAAACTTAGTTTTGCAACTTAGTTTACTGTTAAGCAATTACCAGGAAACTGCATTGAAGGCTAGATAATTGCCAAGTATCAATTGCAAGTATGTTTAATGAGCTACCTGTTCAGAAATATGATGCCAGAAATCTTCATTTTACGCTTAATTCATGATTCCAACAGAATTAATGTGGTTAAAGGAATTAGTGTTTTCACAAAAAAAAAATTACTAAGTACTTTTTTAAGTACCATATGAAACCTGCCAAGTGAGGTCTAACAATATTTCTCATCCCCAAACTCCCAGTAACTGTGAAAGCTGAATATTAAATTTCATTTAAAATAGGGTTCAAAAATACTAAAGATGTGTTGAAAGATGTACATTGTTGTTTTGAGGGGAGGGGTGTGCAATAGATATGTCTGAATACACATGTTTATTAAATTAACCAAACTGGTCATTAAGGGTAAAATTTCCCTCCAAACCTTCTTCACGACCAGTAAATTCTCTCATTACATATAAAGTGAAATAGTCACAGGATGTTGGCTCCCATAATATTATCATGCTGAAATGATGGCTTGTGAAATATTCAAAGAGCATATTTATGTGACTGATTGGCAATTATTTTCATTACATCCTTGGTGATTACAATGTATTTGGTGTTTGATAGTTTAAGGAAGTATATTTCACTCATGGGTCTAATACGTGGGTATTAAATAGCATGATAAAAATGAGCAACTAAATAATATAGTAGATATAGAATTAGAAGCAGCAACAGTAGTAACCAAGACGTGGACATACCTGGAAATAACTGTTTTGTTGGGGCACTGAGCTGTGCCAACTTTGAAACTCTGTAAGCAGTATCTGCACCTTTAGAATTCTTTCTGTTTGTGCAAAATCCTGTCGTTTTTGATATTCCCTCTGGAGAACTGTGAAAATCTAGTGCTTTTAGTACATCAACTGGAGCAACTGAAAAATAAAAGAATGTAATTTATCAAATAGTATAATACAAAATAAGCCTTTTGAGCATATGATACAGCATGTCATTGCATATACCACTTACACTGCCTAACTAACATTTGGATGAGATTTGTGATTTTTTAGTAGTAATGTAACAACATTATCAAATACAAAATATCTCAAATCAGGAATAATATTATGGATAGCAAAGCAAAAGGTATGTATACATTTGAATGTACATATGTATAGAGTTTTCAGAATGTAAATATGTGTTGAGAATGTGCACATAACATCTTTATTATGTATCTATAGATGTTCATTTATTTTTACCTTTTAACTTTTCCAGTCACTTCATGGAAACTGCTCCATGATGTGAACTGAACATTCCTGGAGTTGATTAATTATGTTTCTCTGTGTTCTAACTTGTATGTATCCTTAACTTATATGGCACGAAAATCTTTATTGTGGAAGCATAAATCTCCTAAATCTGATAAAGCACAACTCCCTCCAGTTATGGTGAGTAGCCAATATAAAATAAGGTTAGGGTCTTAAACTATCCATTTTTATGTGTGATCTCTTGGGGTAGACAATCTTAAAGGGATGAATTTTAGATATCAAAATAATTCACTCTACAATTCAATGGTTTGTGATATATTATACCATTAATTTTTAATATGGTAAAAATATATAATGCACAAATTCCATTTAAATCATTTAAGTATACATTTTTAGCAGGATTAATTATATTCACTGTGTTGTACAACCATGACCATTATTTATCTGAAGGAATCTTATCACCTCAAACAGAAACCTCGCAACTACTTTGCAATAACACGTCATTCCCCTTGCCCTCTCCATAGCTCAAGGTACCTTAATCTATTTTATGACTTTGAAGTTTCCTATTTTTGACATTTTACATAAGTAGTCTCAAAAAATTCTCCTCATAACACTAAACATAGAAGTGCTATACAATTCCATAATTCCAATGGGTAATATACCAAAATAATTGTAAGCAGATTCACAGCAAGATTATTCATTATGGATAATGTTAGAAATAAACCAAGTTCCTTTCAAGAAGCAAATAACCTAGCAAAATGTGATAGAAATGATATAAATTTATTCATTCATAAAAAAGGAGCAAAGTCCTGATACACAAAACTACCTAACAACCACAGTAGAGTTCTGAGTAAGCCAACCTCGAGATATGGGGCCAATCACAAGATGAATGAAGCTACACAATAGTATATTACATGAAATAAACATGACAGGGACAGACAATGAGATGTGTATCAACTTTCAAATTGTCTAGTATATGTGACACATTTAATCCACTAAACAAGTCAAATTTGGATAAATTAGTACCACCAGTGCTCTCTCCATGGCCATTGGAGCCTATATTACTGAGGATCTTGACTTTCTATTTGCTACTTTTGCATGGATATAAAGGACACTATTTTTTTTGGCTGAAAGTTACAGCTAATAGGATTATGCTAATATGTTTTAGCTCATATTAATATTAACAGTGGTATCAAATTCCAGAATACACCTCTTATTACAAATATATTGTACTAAAAACTTACAGAGACTCAAAATGGACCTTAATTTGGAATAGAAAGTTCCATTCACAAATTCCAAGCTAACTGGTAATATTTGGATCTTTGAAATTTTTAATTTCAATGAATATTTATTTATAATAACTCTCAGTGTTTCATGAAATATATGTAAGAGTGATTACACAGACTTGTGAGCAATGTGCATGTGATTCTTTCCTTAATTTATTACATGTAAGCAATACTGACTTTGGTATCTACATATATATGTATATATATATGTTTTACAAAATTTGCTTTATATGGTAAAACAAAAGCAATTTCTATGATAATGAAGTTCTATCAGTCTCTATTGCATGAAGTTCCTGAATAAAAATCAACACACCATTCATCACAACACACTATATTTCAAATTTTTACAGAGAACAACTTCTTTGTGAAAGTCATTTTGAAGGGATCAAATACAGTCTTTAGTTCAATCTTGGAATATTTATAATACTGTAATGGTATTTGAAACCTTTGTTTTCACTAAGCCTGCTCTTGCTGACCCTTTTTCAGACCAGTAGAATACCTGAACATTCTTACTGTCTTATTTTCTTTTATCATAATACAATGAAAATAATATTTGTAATAACTGTTAAGGACAAAGAACCTAATAAGTAGCAGTCACTAGACTAGACTCGGTCTTTTTATGTGTGTGTGGATTGTGCGTGTGTGTGTGCGTGTGTGTGCTCACATATGTGTGGAGGGTTGCACACACATGGAGGAGATCAATATTGAGTGTCTTCCTTAGTCACTCTGTACCTTTTTTTTTTTTGGTTTTTTGAGGTAGGGTCTTGCTCTAGTCCAGGCTGGCCTGGAATTCACTATGTAGTCTCAGGGAGCCCTTGAACTCACAACGATCCTCCTACCTCTGCCTCCTGAGTGCTGGGATTAAAGGTGTGCGTCACCACGCCAGGTGACTCTGTACTTTTATGGAACAGGATCTCTCCCTAAAGCTGTGCTCAATGATTTGGCTACACTAGCTAGCCTGCAAATCCCAGGATCCTCTGGACTCCACCTCCCCCGATCAGAGATGACAAACATGCACCACCATGCCTGGTTTTTACATTGTGTTGGAATTTGAACTCAAGCTTACACTGCAAGCAATTTACCCTTGCCCTCGAGGAAGCTCTGTAGAGGCACTAACCTCATGAATAACAGGTTCTGTCCTACAGTGCAAATGAAAGAATGGAGAATCAAAAAAGCAAGTTAAGGACACTCCAGAGTGTGTGTCAACACTAAGCCTGTTTTTTTTTTCTTTTTCCACTTCCATCCTCACTGTTATGCCCCAGAGATGAAAACTCTGCAAAGGGAAACTTAAAACATACGCATAATAGTCTAATATTATCTTGAGCCAGTTAATTGATTCCTGATGTTGGTATTTATTTTAAATTAAACTCAATTCATGTTTCAGGATATAAATTACTCTGAAGGAGAATGTTATTGAAACCCACAGTATTTCATATGCTTATTTCATTTTATCTTCTTGCTCTTAGCTGAGTAAGTAAGACTCCAGGGTAGATATGAGCACAGCCATAAAGGTTGTTACTCAGTCAACACAAAAGGAACACACACCTATGTTCGTGCTCAAAACTGAGCATCCATACTTAACACAAATGATCTAGGCTTTTCTGCATTGTATCCTTGAAGACATGACCTTTCTAACAACACAAACTCTCACATTTGTTCCTTCTAATTTTAATTTCATATGATAAGAACATACTCTCTCCAGGATTCAAAATAAAGCTCTATTTTCAAAGCCTGACAAGTTCTTTCTAGAGGCATGATACGAAATCACAATTCACTCCTCAAAACAGTACAAATAGAGACACCTAATAAAGGTTTCAATTTACTTATTTTAAAGGATATCAAATTATCAACAAGTAAAGCTGAGTTGATCGAGTCTTAATTTTTCTTTCATTTAACTGAACTAAAAACAAATTGAGCTACTTTGGAATTCTGTCTTTTATTTGACCTCACAAACCCCTTAAAATCAGGGGATTTAACAAACTCTCATAACACTCTAAAAATGCTATTGTTTTATATATGTGCACATACAAATCAAGAAAATATTCTTCAGATATTATTAGCTTAAAGCTGTTTAAGCATTAAAAGAAGTAATTTATTGTGACTGACAATCCAGAGACATTGCCCCCTCAGCAACAAAGCACAAAGGGAGGCTGGGAAACTGGCTACTTCTAGAGTAATTCATAACCCCCTACCCCATTGACTGATTCCGTACGCCCACCAAGGAGGATTCCCCAGTGGACCAGGGACAGGAAGGAGGGAAACAGGGGTACCATCATAAGATTTGCTCATACAATGTATCTAACTATGGATAATAAAGATATTTTTAAAATTCCAAACGGAGAAAAAAATTCTAATATCAAACCCACTTTAAATGCCCATAATATTTTGGGTGTTTTTTTTTTCAATTAAAATCACAGAACATACATAAATATTTCAGGTATATTTAATTCAGTACATTTTTGCTCAATAATATTTTCCTATGTTTTCCTGCATACCTACTGGTTTATCCAATGAGGAACTGGAATAAGAGCCCCATCCACTACTACAAAGGCCATTTAACCGACTTCCATTACTTTCCCCATCAATCTCCATAAGACCACTTAAGGGAACTTCCCAGTTCGAAGAAACTCTGTTGCCTAAATCCCCTGAGTGAAGGTTGCATCCACAGTCCACGCCCCAGGCATGTAAACACTGGATGATCTGGGCATGCTCACTATTCCTCCCAGGTCTTCCTCACTGCATGCCCATTCTGATCTCTCATTATCCCCTAGATCATACTTCAGCCAGTGCTGTGGAAAACCAGTTCCGACTTTCCAGAGAAAGACATCATTCTTTTGTCTTTCTTGGAGCTTTATAAACCCTACACCCTTTATGTGAAGCAACTAGCTCCACATCACCTAAGGAATAAGCAGAACATCACCAACCAACGCAGACTTCAGAAAGTATTCCCTGGCTCCAAGATAGGAGTCCTTCCTCTATTAAAGAAGCAATCATACTTTGCTTTCATTTGTCAATTAGTTTTCAAGGAAAGGAAAATAGCTAGACCCGCTCAACAGCACATCAATAATGAACAAATTCAACCATCAAAGTTCTCCTGAATGCATCATGGCTGCTGAGGACACTGAAGACCTGTCTTTCGTGAATTCTTTGCCACCATCCCCAGTGAGCTGCAGCAGGTTCAAGGTGAGAAGTGGAAAGGACATGTTGATGTTAGTCTTCTTGTTAATGCTTCATACTTCTCTACTCACCTATGTTCTAAGTTCAGCTGTAACAAACTTTGGTTGTCAGTTTCTAAAGTGCTTTATGACTTCTTTCTGGAGAAATTTTTGCCATCATGTCTCAATTGGGTAA
Source organism: Zapus hudsonius (assembly GCA_004024765.1). Lineage (NCBI taxonomy): Eukaryota > Metazoa > Chordata > Mammalia > Rodentia > Dipodidae > Zapus > Zapus hudsonius. Next base: position 19,385 of record PVHP010018805.1, read on the forward strand.
GAACAGTGGGTTAATGATTAAACATGAAATATCATTAAAATCAACTGAAAAACTTTTAATATTTATAGATACCTGGATACTCAGAACTTATAAGCTACACTATAGGGGTGGGTTAAGAGGCATCAATATGTTTTAAAATTCCCCTAAGTGTATCTACTTTGCAGCCAGAGATATTCTAGTGTCTTTAGATGTAGTCAACTTTTTGGTCTAAACACAAATTTGGCATTAGCCAAGACACCTTTGTTTACCCAAATCATGTTGACTAGTGCCCATGTTCCCCATACGCCTTTGACTGTCATATTTACTTAGTGTCACTCTAGGTGATATGCCTTCAAGCATTGGACTAAATTACAGAATGAATTTAAATGGCATTCCTGCTACAAATGTATACCTCAAATACCCCCCTCTCTCTCCCTCTTCTCTTTACCTCTCTCTTTCTCTCTAAATTTCTTGTTAAGATATATAATGTTTGCCTGTCTAACAGATGTTAACCACTGCAGTGTTCATCAGCGATTCTGATGCTTACTGTTGTATTGTCAAGGCATATTGACGGAGTCACATGGATAATCCGTGGAGATATACTGAGTGAATTAGTGAGTAGCCATACCCTGCCTCCAGAGCATCTTACCTAACAATCTGAGAAAGGAAGAGATGAAAAGTGACCTTTAATACCATTAATTTATAGTGCTTTCTGGATTTATCAATATCCACTGTTTGAACCAGGTACAGTGAGTACTCAAGTGTGACATGCCCTTCTAGTATACTTTCCATAAGGCTGGAATTATAGTTCAGTGGAAGAACACTTGCCTAGCATAGGTAAAGCCAAAGGTTCAAGTCTCAGTTCTACCAAAAATAGGAACAATTTTCCAATATTGAGAAATTCATTTACTTATACCTTGTACATCATATGAAAAACCATATATGAAACATACCCTTATGGAAAGAAATGTATTTTTAATATTTTTGTTTATTTTTTTACATGCAGAGAGATAGAAATAGAAAGAGAGAAAAGAGACATAGAGAATGGATGTGCCAGATCCTCCTGCCACTGCAAACGAATTCCAGACACATGCACCACTTTGTGCATCTGGCTTTGCATGGGTACTGGGGAATCAAACCTGGGTTGTTAGGCTTTGCAGGCAAGTCCTTAGCCACTGAGCTATCACTCCAGCCAAAGAAAGGTAGTTTTAATGAGAAAAAAATTATAAGCTAGCTCTCACCCATGTCAACGATGCTTTCCTGCTCCAAGTGAGTATAAAAACCCAAGAATGCTCATCATGTGTAGAGGCAGTACTAGGATCTAGGATCAACCCAAGAGACAAAGTAACTACTTATATTGTGCACACTGCTCATACTCTGAGAGGTTTCAGAAGAGTGATCTATCAATGAAATCCACAATTAGCATCTTCCCAGGGCATAGACAACAATTAATAACTCTGTTTCTGCTAAGGAAACCATTCAACTTCCAGCTCAAGCTCTGGCACTATTTTCTGTCTGACTATGGTACTTAACCCTGCAAAAATTAGTTTGTTCAACTGTGGCTCATTTTGAGAATAAAATAGGATAATGAGTTTTAGATTCTAAAATGTAGAGCAATCCAATAAAAACAATATCTATATGATTATTTCCTGAAAATTACAAACTTTTTAATAACTCCAGTGAGTTCCATCTACATTTCCCCAAAGCCATAATTAACTTGATCTCTGTTATCTGCTTTTTCTGACTAGGAAAATCTCTATGCAGTAAAATAATGGTAAGCTTTCTATCTCTAAATGTTCATTACATAGCATCCATAAAAATTATTGATATGTTGCTTAACAATATTGCAGGCATGGTCCTGTGTTATTCCAGACACATACAACATCAAGTGGTTTCCTGGAACTTAAACTATTCACATACTGTGATGGTTAGGTTTTGTTGTCAACTTGGATCTTTTTAATTATCTTGGGTGGGTCTCTGAGGGTGTTTACAGGAAGGCAGCCTCTAAGCAAGAGGCAGGATGTAAAGAAGCTCAAAGAAGCTAGAAGTAAACATCCTTTCCTGTGTGGGCAGTGCAGGAAGGAAATTCCAGAGACTTAGGAAGCCATTAAGTCTGGCATAGGGTTGCAAGACCCCACCCTAAGGCTAAATAAAGGGGAAATAATTCTCACCTTGGCCCTCCTCCCTGTTCCCTGTTTTGTGTGTGCAGTGTAGGTGATGGGTTTTTCTCTCTGCTGGGACCTGTGAAAGAGGGCCAGCCTCTTTTGCTGTTATGGAACTTCCCCTCAATCTGTAGTTTCAATAAATACTTTCCTCCCCTAAATTGTGCCTGGTTTGAAGATTCATCCCAGTGGCCTGTGGAAGACTACGACACATACTATAAACAGGTCTCAAATTTAGATGTTGATATTTTCCCTCCAGATTCACTATTCCATGATATTAACATTCTGTTAAAATAGCATTTTCTTCCTTTCATTTTTGTTCTTTGAATTGAATAGAAACTGATAAAAGCAAAACATAAACATTGCAACTCTGAAATGAGACTTTGTATAATCCCAGAATTTAGCAAGTGAAAGCAAGAGGACTACTTCAAGTTTGAGAATAGCCTGGGCTACACAGTGAGATGCTGTCACCAGACACAAAAACAAAATGTAGTACTGTAGAGTGTGTCCTCTGGCATTAATCCTTCATTTATTTCTTATGTATGGTCACCACATATCAACCTTGATTATAAGCCTACATGAAGTATAAGAAAATTAAAAGTATTGACTGACCTAAACACTCACATTTAGCATGATACATAAGTGCATCATTAAAAGAATATATGGCACAAATTCCTTCAATACACATTACACATTTATGTTGCATCACAATACAACTCATTTACTTATAATTAACAGACTTTTATAGGTAACCAGAAATCTAATATTTATGTTCAAATAGCACAGAGTAAGAGAAATGAACTGCTTAAATATAACAGTATATTGTAAGATAGAGAAAAACCCTCTAGGTCATATCGATTGCATCAGTAAGCCCTGCAAATTAGAAGTGCATGGTACTTAAGAGTTCAGTGGCCCCCAAACAGTCCTATCATCAGCTAAAATATATTCCTAGTAGTAACACTATGTTTACTCATTCATATTCTAAAATACATATACACAATACAAATACAATAATTGTAAGGATCTCGACACTCTAGATTTTGATGGGCATCCTAGGGGAAAATGAGTATTTTTTGAGTAAATGAGTATTAATGAGTCAGAGAGGAGAATCACATGGAAAATGAAAGGGACCAAGACAATATAAGCATAGTTCCTGGAGTTTTAGGAATTTTATAATTAACTTTGTCAATCTAAACACCTTGTCAACTTCAAACTTTTCAGAAAATAGAAACCAAATGATCACACACAAATATTCTGTCTTAACATGTTTTGACAAAACAAAATTCTTTTTAAAAATCAATTGTACAGTGAACTTACACTTGAAATGTCAAGAAAAAATGTATATAGTGATATGTTCCAATACAGAACTAATTTTTAAAATGTTATTCCATCAAAGCCAAATGTATCCATATCTCACTACTTTTATTTAGTTAGTTGAGAGAGAGACAGAGAGAGAGGGAGAGAGAGAAAGACAGAGAGAGAGAAAAAATATGGGTGCACGAGGGCTTCCTGCCATTGCATATGAATTCCAGAGGCATTCTCCACCTTGCACATCTGGCTTTACATGGGTACTGGGGAATGGAACCAGGGTTGTTAGGCTTTGCAGGCAAGTGCCTTAACCATTGAGCAATCTCTCCAGTCCTCCTACTGACTATTAAATAGTCTAATTCTGATCTCAATAAGAGTAGAAAAAAAAAAACAAACTCCTGAATTTATCCTAAGAATATTATTAATATCAGCATATGGGCACATATCTTGATATTGAATATGTAACTTCTTTCTAATTCTTTAGTTGGAATTATCTCATACCTAATGACTGGTAACTGTCATCATTTGCTCTCTTGAACCTGTGAAGCTAGTAGAAATGACCACTTCCTTTCACCCACAGACATCATCTCTGAACAGCTGCATGGATGTCCATAGTGTTTTTCAAAACAGAAAAATGCTTTTAGGTGTGGAGTTTGTCACTATGTGACAATTTGTAAAATGAAGTGGAAAACTATAGGAACTATTGGGTGTGTGAAACCTAGATTCTGCTGACAATAAATCAATCCATATTATATTATAGTATAATATTATATACTATAATATTATATAGTATATATATTATAATACAATAGTAATATTTATACTGAAAAATTATCAAAATCTACATTGAATATAAAAATGAAACCATATCTTTATCTTTAATTAAATGTGTCATTAGATAACAAGATAAATAACCAGCTTGTACTAGGACAAAAAGCATAAATCGGGAAAAAGTTATAGAGAAATTTTCAGTGGCATAGATCACAACATTCAACAAGGTTAAGAAAGGGATGGGGAAGGGGGCACTGGGGAATTGGGGATAACAACTCATTGTTTGCCCACTAAATAATGTAACTCGTTATATAGTTTTAAAAAATGGAAAAAAAAAACAAAAAAAAAGAAAGTCCCTGATGAGAAAATGATATTTGAATTGAAGCCTAGAAAGTCCTAGGAGCTCCTCAACCCTGATATTTATGCATAATGGGGTTCTGAACAAAAGAAGCAAGTACAAAGAACATGAAGGAAGAATCATTTGAGGAGACAAATGTCTACCATAAAGAGAATAAGAAGAAAATCAGAGGTGAAGTCAGAGAGGTGAGAGTGATGTTAGATTGAAGACAGGATGTGGAAATGTGATGAGTTTGCTGAGGAAGTAAGGTTTTATTCCAAGTGGGCAAGTGAGGTGGAAAACCACTGGAAACCTAACTGCAGACAAGTGATAATGAAACATTTGTGTGATCATGTTGTTTTCTGAGAATTATAGGGCTTACAGAAAAGAGAAGAAATAGAGGCTCCCCACCTCAGTAAGGTTTTCAGACGACAGAGACTTCTGTCATGTGAGAATGGAGACGCATTGCAACCTGGTCATATGACAGTGAAGGAGCATTGGTCATCTTGCAGGTGTGGCTTTCTTAAATGGAAAGATGGGCTTTTACAATGAATATATGTTAATAAAATAATTAAATATATTAAAAAAACAGAAAGATGAAAGATGGCATGTTGCTGAGTATACTCTGAAGGTGGGAGAAGGCTAGGAGAGAAAGTAGCTTCACTGCTTGATGATTACTAATCATGTTTCCAGAAACTGAGATTAAAATACCTGTGTGAGGAGCACGTTGAGGAGGGGAATTCTGCAATTCAGTTTGGTGAACACCAACTTTGAGACAGCCTGAGGGCTTGTAGAAATAACTGAATAAGCAATCAAGTTGACCAGTCTGTAATGAAGGATTAAGGTCTGGGCTAAAATGGAGACTGAAGGAGTTGAAATGCTCCCAATATCATTCAAAGTTACCACTAAGTTAATTACTTATACGATTGTTTTAAATACTGCTAATATAAATTTTCCTCTAAATGAAATCATTATGAATTAAAAACGTTTACAACAAATATTTTGACCTCTTAACTAATATAGAGACCAAGGTCCAATATTCATCTCCCAAAATTAAAAAAAAAATTACAAGTTAACTTTATGTTTTAAAAGATACTATAATCTAGATAAACCAAAGAACAGCCATATGAGATTTAGAGATGTTATTTATTCTTCTTATAAAAAGTTTATATAGTTACATTTTGGGGGAATCATTCCCTTATAAAATAAAAACATTAAAGATCTATTAGCACCACTTCTTATGATAAACTGTGATTATAAAGTGTAGCAATTACTGATGAGACCTCACATGACTTTATGATAAATTGTCTAATCCGGTAATGGCAGCATGGTCCAAAAATCCTGATTATTAATCAAAGGATTGAATTGTGACAATCAACTAAGGCCATGACTTCCTACATGCAGATGCCAAGTATGCACTGACCCTGTGAAACCGGCACCCTTGTTGTACTATTTAAATAATTACGTGATTCTCTGCTACTCAGGTTAATGTATCCACACGATCTAATGGCCTCTCCTCACTTCCCAGAACCTATTTCACACTATTCCCCCAGTGCATCTTCTCTGGATATACTGCCTTCTTTAATGGAAGCCCTTGCTTTAAAGTACTTTGTTGTGTACTTTACTTTCTGACTAAGGCTTTCCTGTCACTTTCTAGAATTGCCTTTCCTCCAGTCTTCATTAGTTTATTATTCAATGCTCAGGTGTTGTTTCTGGAAGTTTTCACCGCTTTACTGAGCTTCTATGATCTAGTCTATTCCAACCATACACCTGCCCTTCACAGCACCAAGCATTGTTGTAGTTTTATATTTACTTCTGTGACTCTTTGATTGATTACTGTTTTTTCAAGCAGACTATAAATGCAATGAGACAAGAGTTTAACTAAGTTTTCTCAGCAACTAGTCTGAGCATATGTTAAGCCTGTAGCTGTTCTTGTTTATTTATGATTGAATGAATGAGCTTGGAGTATATCATGAACCCATAAATACATATTTCACTCAGATTTGCTGAGTGAATAAATAAAAGATGAAGTGTTAATTAGCTTCTCACTCTCTCTGCTGTTCTAACACATATGCTCCATGATAACGCAGACTGATACAGTATTAGGCTCTGTAGCCACAACACTGATCAGTATAGAGGAGAGTCATTGATATTTCAAATTATTGAATAGACTCATCCCTCAACTCTCTCATAAGAACTTATTTGAACTGAAAGTTGAAAGCAGAAAAAACTTCAAAAATCTGAGTAGAGTGAAGAAATAAACAAATGCAAATTGAGAGTGGATATTTGAAAAGCACACCGTTCTGATTTAGCAATGGTCGTTAAGATCATGTTGTAAGGATTTATTTATTTGCAGAGAGAGAGAGAGAGAGAGAGAGAGAGAGAGAGAGAGAGAGAGAGAGAGAGAGAAACAGAATTGGCGTGCCAGAACTTCTAGTCACTGCAAATGAACTGCAGAAGCGTTGCCTTTTTGTGCATCCAGTTTTACATGGGTACTGGGACTCGAACCTAGGTCATTAGGCTTTGCAGACAAGTGCCTTAACGGCTGAACCATCTCCCCAGTCTTTATGGACAAATTTAAAGAGTTAAACAAATTGCTTCCAATATAACTTTCTGATTTTGAGAACAGCATTACTACTTAATGTTGTGGTGAAGAGGGTTTGGTGGGATATTTTCTGTTCTGTCATCAATTGATCTGCTCAATTTGGTTCTTCCTAAGACAGTGCAATTGGGAAATGGGATACTGATTAAATTATGTTCATGTCATGTTAATTAATTTCCACTTGACTACCAATGTCATGTTGTACAAGCTAAGAGCATACTATTTTGGGATATATTTGTTTCATATGGCAAATGTTTTATAAACCCTTGGCTGTGCTTCAAAACTATCTGTGGAGACTTTATAATGCATTGGTATTTGGATTCCCTCAAAATCTATGCAGTCACAATTCTGAGGGCTACCATGAGAAGTGACCGTGACACGGGGCTAGGAATCATCACCCCACCCTCCTAACATGTGTAGACACTCCTTGTTGTGTATGGATCCATTCAGTCATTCAACAAATATTGTATGAACCATCTACTATGCTCCAGATGGAATTAAAGAAAAAACAGGGTTTTTTTCTTATAAAAGTAAAAGGGTTCATTTTATGCTTTTGCTGTAGCATGAAAACTATTGTGCGAGACGCATCAAGGTTAGAGTACACAGAGTGAGCTTCTGAATGTTTGTGAAATGTTGCCCATTCTACTCTTCATGGCTGAAGTGAGGCAAGGTGGGAAAGGTTTCAGGATGGAGGCCATCACTGAGCTCAACATACTTTTACAAACATTTACATTAATTTATACACAGGACTATGAATGCCGCTTCTAAGCTTTTAGATTGTGGAACAGTGAATTATGAGAACTGCAATCACTCACGTCATTCAAAAGGTGCCTTAAATGTGTTTCCTATGGCTCTGTCCTAGGTGCTTTGGACATACTGCACAAAACAGATATTTATCCTACTGCTTTAGTGAAATTGATATTGAATATACAATTGGTAACAACGGAATTTAAAAAGCTCATAACTTTCTTACAAAACAATTCATAATTACTAGTATAGTCTTGAGTATTTGAGTCTTTTATTTGAATCTTTCTTGAACATGGTACTTCATAGTATATCATAAGATATATAATAGTATATAATGAATTTATCATCCAAAATTTAATTTATTAACATGATCAAATATAGATAAGCCACAGTTTGCAATCACTAGCAAGCAGTGTCATACAATCCTTAATAGCTTGAAAAACACAAGATAAATTAAAAAAACAAATATGTGACAAAGTATTTACAATTAACATGTTTATAGATTTATATTCTTATGTTAATTTTTCCTTTCTTATTCACCAAGAGAAAACAAAATGGTTTATGCACCTGTTAGAACAAAAATATTGCTTTATATCCCATAGTAAACTACAGCCTTAAAGGCACTAAGTCCATCAGTAGTTGGCAATTTATTCAGAGGCAATTTGGAGAAAATATGTGAACCGATTTTCCAAGTTATACAGCTAGAAACAAATTCCAACTTATTTAGTTTTAGAGAGCAAGCAAAGCAAACAAAGACAAGGAACACCAGGCCATGAGCAGGCTCTCAAAATACTTTTTTAATTCATATGACTCCAAATTAACTGGATTTTAATCTTGTTCCAATCTTCTGGTTGAAGAAAGAAGAGAATTAGTCAATACTGTGCATTGAATCACCATGATAGACTGGGGACAACAATAAAATAAATCACAGCTATTATCACCCCTTAATCTTCTTGAAGAAAATGAATAATTAGAAAAATAAGATTTTAAGTACTCTGGCTTTCAGCCGCATGCTCCTAGTTGATGATGATCCAGAGAACTTTCAAATAATCAAGAGTGATAATTAATTGTACACTGATGTTAATGAACAAACATCCAACCATCGAGTCCCAAAAGGTAGAAACACACTTGATGTTTCTTACAATCAATTCTTACTAGAAGGAGCAATTGCTATGTAGTATCCTCTTTACTTGTAAAACTAAGTCAACGCCAATAAAAACCTGAATACTAGCAGATGCAGCTGTGAAGTAGGGAACTCCTTAAATGAGTCTGCAGAGATAAAGGAATATTTGACAGCTCCCTTTCGAGGGATGCATCATGCTTTGAGCTTAGATTTGTCCATAAAGTACTATGAGTGGCGAGTTCATTCCATTAAATTTAAATGTAGGCTGGAGAGTGCCCTGAATTGTGGCATTGACCTTTACCAAGACCTCTTTTCATTTCTCCTTGTAGGAATCACACTACACACATAGTTCACATTCTCTGTATCACAGGGCAGCTGCAAGTAGTGTGAATTAATTTCAGGGTTCCATGCATCAAAATCACAATACAAATAAAGAGGTCCATGGAAAGCTTTGGAATGCCCAGCCAAGTAGACGTGAACTACCAATCAAAAGCAAGAACTCTGAGCAAGACTGTCTCTATTGGATTCCCACATCTACTTCTTCCTATGAGTCATTTAAAAGATAGTTTCTTTGTTTCCAGATTCCTCACAGGTAAAATAGTTATTTTGGTTTTGGCTTACTTCCAGGAAAATGATCAGGATGAAAAGAATTTCTGCATGAAAGTGTTTACAACAGGTCCTGGTATGCAATAGCTATGCTGTTAGTGTTAACTCTCACTATTCTATCTGCCAGGAGACATAAGGGAAGGTTTCATGGAAATGTGACATTTGAGTTAAATTCTGTAGTATAATGTTGGATAAGGAGGAAATGAGCATTCCTGAGAGGTCCCAAACAGAGAGTATATAGGCAAGAGCTTGACCCTGGCCCAGATGCAGGGCCAATGAGGAAGGACGAAATGTTTTGTTATATGCCGGACATTCAGAGAAGGCACACCATGTTAGGTGCTGTATCATGCTAAGTCATTCGGGCAATGATCACCAAGGAAAATGAAGTATTGTGAAGAGTCATTGTATTCTAAAGGGATGGTGAATGAGGCACAGCTCTGTGAAGACTAAACTAAGCAGAGAAGCGAACACACCAACTTAATAGCCTGGCTCTTTTGTTCCTTGTCAAAGATTACTACTACCCACCTACCTCTTGGCTGGCAGGCATCCTTTTAGGAAGTGCTAGTGAGGAAGGAAAGCCAAGCAACTACAGTCTAAGGTTCTTTCCCTTCAGCCCGGATGTCAGTTTACCAGTGACACAGAGGAAGGAAGCTTCTACTGATACTCTATGAGCTCAGGGTCTATGAATAGGGACCTTCATTTGGCTATACAGTCCCAGGCCATTCAAGAGCAATTAAATTTGGTTAAAATGAGAAAGAAATGCTTTTTAAGAAGAAGGAGGAAAAAAAGAAGGTTTGAGGGGAATTGTAAAAGTTGATTGTGCTAAAGCACTTTTACACAGGTTTGTTTTAGTTCTCAATTGTCAAGTTGTATTTAAGCAGGTCTCTTACTCTGAAATATGATAACCTTTCTTTTCTCTGAGTTCTTTCTGCTAAATTAATAGCACTGTCTCTAATTCCATGCGCAGCAAGCAAAGAGTTTGTTTTACCAGATAACAGTGGGTCTGGTGATCAGCCAATGCCTAAAGAACCACTAGCCAAGTCAGTAGAAGGCCAAAGACAGCGAGTGATAGAGAGTAGTCTCTTAATCACTTTAAAATTCCCTTTCATCTCCTCTACAAACTAGTAGTATTCATGTTGGCCAGGCACAGCTGAAAGTGGGAAAAAATAAAAAAGATGTTTACCTACAAAAACAAAGTGATATTCAAGTCTTAAAAGAGAGATGGGTGTAGATGCAGTCTAACATAAAAGTTGCTTAAAATAACAGCCCACGGAGGAGGATATACAACTGATCAGGGATGGGGAGGGGGGGATTGGGGAATTCGGGATAACAACGCATGGTTTGCCCACTAAATAATGTAACTCATTATGGACAATAAATATATATTTAAAAAAAAAGTCCTTGGGTTTTGAATTAGACTGCAAGAGACATTAGATGGGGGGAGTCCAAATTTAGGGAATATACTGAAACCTACACTAAAATGGCATTAATAATTAACTGAAGTGAAAGAATTTAAACAACAATGTGACTTTTTATAACATCTGTCTATATGTCTCTTTTTAATTTTGTTTAAACTTCAATGGTATTTCAAAATAAAAAAAGTTTAGTTTCCTCTCAGCATTTCCACTCAGATCACATTTCCCCAGTATTAAATGGGGGAAGAGAAGGATTGAGAGCAGAAATGCAGGCCAGCCCTCAGCCACCACTCTGCTGTTGCCTTGAGTCCCTAATGATTACACCCACTGCCTTCAATTACTTCTCCAAAAGTGGGCAGAAGAATCCAACAAAATTTGTTCTTTAAAGTACCTAAATAGAATTGTTAAAAATTATGCAAAGTGAGAGCTAGCTCATTATGTCTAAATCTCCATGCTAACATAAATCATAAATCATGATTCTAGTAACTCAAGATACTAAGGAGAGCTCCTTCCAAAGTATCACTTTCATTCTCAAAGAACATATGTGCCTTTGCTTGGAAGATGTGGCAGAAATACTAGCTTGTGAAGATAACATTGCTACGTATTACTATTGAGGTATCACTGTGAACTCTTCTTCCTTTATTTCCTAGTCATTATGCATGTGGTAATGAAGGTTTCCCCTGTTCACAGTGCAACAGGCACCATGCAAGCCATTGAGACTGAGCACTTCTGTTCAAGTAACTGTCCATTTACTTCTGAGTAAATAGGTCCTTATGTAGTTTCAGATGTTTTGACAATCTAAAGCAAAAAATTTAATTAGAATTTGTGCTGGTTAAAATTCTTAACACATATAAAATATGTCATAATGACTGACTGACATGAAGAAAGATTTTTATAATGTATATGATACACATCATCCAATCTACACTAATATGAAAAGAAATGACATTGGATCCTAATTTGAAGCAATAGGATACTTTTCTTAGATTACTTTTTAAATTTGTGCCTTCTTCCATCCGATACTTAACAGAGATAAAAGACTAGGTTTCTCAACCAATAAGAAATATATACAAAGCAGTTTTAGAAACTGTTGCTTGTTCCACTCTAATGCAAAGAGTCTTATAAAGACACATATCTATACCTATAAGGCTAATTTGAGGGAGAAGATACAAGAGAGAAAGGGAAAAAATAGAAGGGGAAAAATTGGAAAGCTGATAGTAAAACCTTTGATCAAAAAATTACCTTTACCCAAACTTAGCAAGTTAAAAAATTTTAAATGGCTATCATTACATTTATTTCTTATCTGATTTTATTTCAATTAATCTTCACAGCTAAAGCTATCCCGTGTGAGACTTCAAAAATCTTTCTTATCAATATTACAGATCTTCATCCTAGTGACTCTGGAAAACTTTCAACATACTGAGAATATTTTTATTTTTATGAGAAATACTCAGATTAGAATTCTATGTAACTCCATCTCCTTATTAGTAAAATAAAAAACAGGATTAAGTACCAATTCCTAATTCAATATTCTCCAAAAAGGAATCTCGTCCAACCTTTCCCTCCTTTGCACAGCTTAGCCTAGGATGACAAATATTCTTGAATTCTTGCTATCTTAATATACAATGATAAATAATAAGCCAGAGCCTTGGAAAATTAAGCAGAGTGAAATTTATGTAAGACAATATTTAGAACAGAAATGTATTTACATATTTTTATCAAATAGCATTTTACCCAAAAATATAAAATGAAGTCCTTTGCTATATTTTAAAGATAACTTATGCAACAATATAGTTCTTTTATTTTAGGCACAAATTGAGAAAAATGAAAAATCTAAAAATTATTTGGCTATTCATTATTTTGTTTAAAACCATACAAATCCAAGCTAAGGAGTAACTTTTGTTTAAAAAAAAACCTCCTTAGTTACATTAATTATGAAACTAATTATCCTTTATGCTATTGGTAAAGCCAATAAACAATCAAATGAAAGTGTCTGCATACACAACTTAACTTGTTATCTACATAACCAACCATGTAGGAAGAAATTTTTCATGAGTTATCTCTCGAAATTTATTAAAGACACACCAGTAATCATCCTAGTAGATTGTTGTTGTAAATGTTATATTTATTACCAACTAAATACTACACTTGTCTCACCTTATCATTGATTTCTAATTAAGTAACTACAGGAGCAATGTGAACTGTTCACGAGATGGACTGGGTATACCCTCTGGAAGCCAGCACCATTTCACCTGCTGAGCCCGGGCACTCACAGCAGCACTCCGGCAGCTCTCACTACCCA
>PVHP010018806.1:0-32653 GCA_004024765.1 Zapus hudsonius
AAAATGAAGAAATAAAATATTTTTAAAAATCTCTCTTTTTTTTAAAGTCCATTTTGTACCCATCCTCTAGATGCAGCTCAGATCTTTCCTAGTTCCCAATGCCGAAATCCACCCCTGTGCCAAGGTCACAGCCCTTTTAAAACATTTGCTACCTTCAATTCTAGTTTATTGGGATATAAGTTCACTTTCCCTAAGCAAACTACAAGTTCATTGTGGGAGAAGCCATGTGTGATCCTTCTTGTGTTCTGCTCAGGACACAGTCCAACACTTGAGACACTGAACATTGTTGCATAATATTTATAAAAGAATAGGAAAACCAAAGAGAGTAAAGTCAAATTTATCAGAGCTTCCATATCTCCATTCTTATTCCCCTAGATTTAGAGTAGTACCATTATCATTCCTTTTCATCTTTCAATAAAGAACAGATGTGTGCACAGACTATTAAAAATTCTATGGCTTTGCCAAAATCTTACAACTTATTTTTTCTTGTGAAGATCAGTTGCTTGAAATTTTGGAAAACTCAGCTTGCAAGACTAATGAGTAGCTAGCTTCCTTGCTGTCAGTCACCTTGATGTTCCCTTGGAGACAATGCTCGAGGTCTCTGCCAGAAGGATCATCCGTGAACAGTGCGAATCCAGACTGGGCTGGCTTCCTCATCCCTGTGTCCTGGTTCAGAGTATTCAAAAACTCTTCCACTGTGGTGGACGCATCAAAGCCAACGACCTAGACAGAAGCAGCCAAGCATTCTCTTAATAAAAAACATATACATTTCAAATAGATTTCAGGGGAAACATGTTTCTCTGGGTACTTTAGTTTTTTCTCCTAAAGCTCTGCTAGAGGAAATTAACAAGGTTACTTCAGCAGTCAGTTTGCTGTAAGATTTATACATTTTAGCTTAAGCCAACAGATATGAATTTAAAACCAAAAGATCACTCCACAGCTATAAAAATATGTTATAGAGTTATTAATTATGCTTACCCATTAGAAGTAAACCAAGAACATTATCCAATATATAATCTTTATGCAAATAAAATAGGAATCGCATTTAAGTAAATAAACACCTTTATGTATTTTGTTTGCTTCTTTTTAAAAAGATTATTTATTTGCAAGGAGAGAAAGAAAGAAGGTGGTGTAGAGAGAGAATACGTAGAAAGAAGGTGGTGTAGAGAGAGAATAGACCAGGGACTCTAGCCACTGCAAACAAACTCCAGATGCATACACCATTTTGTATCTGGCTTTACAAGAGTACTGGGGAATGGAACCCAGGTCATTGGGCACTGCTGGCAAGTGCCTTAACTGCTGAGCCATATCTCCAGCCCTATTTTTTTTTTTCTTTAATAGGAAGTTAAGAATCTGAGTTCTGTGGTGAAAGGCTTATGGCTGCAAAGACCAACTGCGTGTTGCCTTCAGTTAGCCAATCAGCATCCGAACTAGAGAAGTGAGAAGCCTTAGGGAAGTGTACCCAGGTAATTCCTGAGATCCGAAGACTCTGAAATAGACAGACAGTGCACACACGGGTGGGAATCATCACTTCCTTGCCTGGCAGGCACAATGATGGGGAAAGAGCTTGACCAAAGGGTTTTTGGATTTGTTCAATATAGATTTTAGTAAAAATGTCTCCCTCTCTTCCTCCCTCCCTCCCTCTCTCTCTCTCTTCCTCCCTCCCTCCCCAAAACAGTTGCAGAACTCTGCTGTTTTGGGCAATCTGATCTTCTTGCAGGTTTCTCAGTGCCCACTGCTGACTGAGCTGGTAGGTCACACAGGACTCTTGGCTCAGCATTGCCTTCTTTGGGGTAATGGGCCAACCCACCTGATAGATCCCATTCATGAAGTGCACAGGTATACTGAAAGGCAGTGAATGGTGGTACGGGTTCCGAAGAAGCGTTGAAAGAATTTCCATTCTCGAGGGTCTTGCCTCTCGATCTCCATTTTGTTGTGTTCTTTCTACACATCGCTGGCAATAAATGGCATATTTTCCAAATTCTGTCCTGTAATACAAAACTTAAGATAAAATCTAGTAATAAATTTAATTAAGATAATCTAATATACATAGCCACTAAGAAAGTGTCTCTTCCTTATTGTTAGAATGCATTATACTTTCACTGTAATTTTTTTGTTCTGAGTGATTATATTAAACATATTTTCCCCAGACTCCAGTTTTGTTACTTTGGCAATTAACATTCCTAACAAAGTTTTTTCATCTTTCTGTATTATTATATCACAAAATGAATTTTAAATTACCAATAGTTATAGTCAGTATATAGCTATATTAACAAATGTAGAGAAAATAATTGTCTAAAGATTAATAAAAAATAAAATAAAAGGAATGATCCAGGATAACAAAAATATGATACAAGGTTCTTGTTTTTATTTTCCTTTTTAATTTTGTAATGCTGGGCACGGCACTGAAGCCAAGACCTCCTAAGCATGACCTCTACTCTAAGCCACAACCCCAACCTCCCAGAAGTCTCTTTTTGAAAACCATGTAGATTGTTTCACTGTTAAACGAGGTAAGAATAAAGAAAGTGCCTTAGCACAAAAAAGGTATATTTTTCTTCTTTATTCTCTAAAATACACATTTTACTCAAAAATACATTAAGTAAAACCACTAGAGTAAGTGGGATTTAAATTTTTCTCTGACCTCATTTAGATATCACATAAAATTACATGTAATTTTTTTTACAAAAGCAGATTGACAATATGTCTAAATACATTTACACTGAACTGCTTTCTAAACAGACCCAACAGTGGCACCCTTCTCAGGGGCTCCTTAGTGACTGCAACTGTAGTCATGTGACCGTGGACCTTGGGCACAGGAGCCCTAGAATGTATTAACTGCAGGATATATTCCCGTTGTTACGAGCTGCTTTTGGTTTTACTTTGCATGTTTGTGCCCGTCAAAAAGTCCATTTTAGCACCAGCACGAGGCTCTTGGGATGGAGGTAGAGTTCAGTTAGCCTAGCATGTGTAAGGCCCTGGTTTCATCCCAGCACCACAAACACAAGCAAACGACAAAAAAAACACCTCTCATGAGCCTCTTAGTGGATAAAAAGAACCTGGGTAAACTCAGGCTAATTGCCCTGGGTTCCATTCTAAAAAAAACAAAAAAAAAAAAAAAAACATTTTGGTAGTTGGATTTTTAGTGTCTTTTTCAAAGGAGTAAATATTCTGAAGTAATTCAAATGCAGTTATAAAAGGAAGACAGGCCTTGGGGAAGTCTTTCACATAAAAGAATTCAATGAGGATAAATACAATAAAAGGGAAAATAGGAACGCAAAATAGGTGCTTTCATGGAAGGAGCATCTGCCAATGCCAAGGCTTTCATGCTGCAGTGCACACAGACTTGCAAAATGCTCTTTGTTAGTTTCAAGCCCCAAAGAGGACATTTAACATCACAAAGAAAATACTTTCCAAGCTCTATGTAAATGACAATGAAAGACTCTCTGTCCCAATATTTGGTTCCCACATTCTTGGGAAAATGTAGCCGGCAGGTTACTTAGGACTCATTGTCAGTTCTGCACACCTGGAATCAGCGTTCCTCTTGAGATGAAGCCTGAGGAGCCACAGGAAAGGATGATGAGGAAGGAAGAGCCCCACGCAGAGCGCCAAGAGCTGCCAGCCCTGGACAGAGAGAAGTAGATTAGAGACCATGGAGGTCAGAAAGCCCCCTGGGAGCAGTGTGCCTGACAGAGGGTGGGGAGCAACGGCTGCTGAGCTAGACCCTCTGCACCCCAAATGGTTGCTTCTTCCACATTATCTTGTCAGAGCATTTAGATGGTATTAAAAGCATAAAAAAGTTCTACATGGGGTCCGATGCAGGATCCACTGGTTGTTTCTGCTGTCTACACCTAAGGTACCAAAGCTCTAGTAGACCTGGCAGTGTTTCGATATAACACACTCCAAGATTAGGGAACGTCACTCTTTTTGATTCATTTATGGAATTCGTTATTCATTGAAACATAATTGAGAAAAATTGCAAAATAATAAAAAAATCATGTATTCAAAACCCCACCTACACATGCACACATATACACGCATGAATACATACACAGGAGCAAAGAATAAAAATACTAACAAAAGTTATCTTTAGTATTGAATGGCTTTTTTTTTTTTCCGAGGTAGTGTCTCGCTGTAGCCCAGGCTGACCTGGAATTCACTATGTAGTCTCAGGATGGCCTCAAACTCACGGCGATCCTCCTACCTCTGCCTCCCAAGTGCTGGGTTTAAAGGCGTGAGCCACCATGCCTGGCATGTATGGCATTTGCCCCTCTGGGCATAACATGATGCCAAGTAGAGAATGCCCTGGTCTGGTAGCCATGGTAACAATACCATGGATGACAGCTAGGTTTATGATAACAGGAATAGAGCTACTGACGCTCCCTAGTAGATGGAAGAGGAGAAAGTTACAAGACCCTCACTTGGGATTCCGCCCAGTGTTCCTTCCTGCCCTCCCCTCAGCTGCAGGTGATCTTGATTAGACAGGAAGTAAAATGTTCACTGGACATGGGACTCAATGATGGCCACCATCATCCAGGACGGGGTGAGACTCTACGATGATGTAACTGCCATCCTCCAGCACCTCATTTGTGCTCTGCAACCCCAATAAGCTCACTGGTTCACTGAAGTTTGGATCAATTGTGTTCTGGGCTGTAACCTGAGCCCTATCTGGGATAAATAGATGTGTATATGCATCTCCCCAGGGAAAAAGTTTCATGCTATGTTTAGGTGATAGAAGTATATATGCTTATCATTTTTCTTAGTTTTTTATATTTTGTTTTATATGTAGTTCATATATAGCTCATTAAGACAGTCGAACATCAGCAATTCTTGAAACTTTATATTAAAAAAAGGAAGAGGAAATGGGCCTATACTTACCATTGAAAAGCCTAGTCTGGTAGGAAAAATTTACATACATGAATAGATGACATCAGAACATAATAATAGCACAAATTAATTTTTTATAACCAATGGAAGCAATAAGTAACTGCTGGGAGAGCCAAGGACAGGTTTATGGGAAAGACGATGCTTGGGCTCGACTGTAGAAAGGACTAAGAGGGTGGTGGTCGGGTCCAGACAGCCTCAGAAACCCCTCTTGCATAGGCCCCTTCCAAGGGACCACAAGGAGCTCTGTCAAGTGGGCTTCCATAGTCATATGTTCCTTTGAAATATGTGAAAGTAAAATATTTTGCACTTTTTTGCATGTGTATGCATGCTTATTGTTTTGTGCATGAATGTACATGTATGTGCTGGTGTGTGTACACATATGTTGCATGACATTTTTCCCTCTGGGCATAACATGATGCCCAGTAGAGAATGCCCTGGTCTGGGAGCCATGGTAACAATACCATGGATGACAGCTAGCTACTGACACTCCCTACTGGCTGGAAGAGGAGACAGTTACAAGACCCTCACGTGGAGTCATTGGGCTTACTCCACCTGAGGGTCTTGTGGACTCTTCATCTCTGGCAAACGAGTGAGCTTATTGGGGTTACAGAGCACAAATGAGGGCTACGTACAAGTGAGGGACATGCACAATGAGGCCAGAGGTTGGCATCAGGTGTCACTCTCCTCTTTATTTTACTGAGCCCAGAGCTGGCCCATTCAGTTTGTCAAGCTTACCAGCTTGCCCAGGGATGCCCGCCTCCACCTGTCGTGCTGGTATTACAGGTGGCCGCCAAGTAAGCCTTGGGGGAACCTGAATGCTGGTCCTCATGCTGGTGAGGCAAACCCGTTACCCAGTAATGAGTCAGCACCCCAGCCCCAAGACTGAATTCTTTATGTAAAATAAATAAGCACAGCCACTTCAGGAGTATGACACATTGCTTTCATTGTTAGTAAATGGTAAAATTCTATATATAGCAAATAATTGTTTTAAAAATAAAAATTTAAATGATTTATTATTATATCAGCAAAGGAATGATTTATATACCTATTTTATAGACATTTATACCCAGAATGGTATAAAAACTTCTCAGGTGAAAAGGGTTGTGAGTGAAAAAACTTTAATGAGCCCTGCATTAGGATAAGAAATGCCTGTTGTGACCTGTGGTTAACAGGGAGTCAATAAATCAAATAGGCACTCAGTACACACAAATGATTATAAAACACCTGTAAAGATTTCACTATGTCAACAATTAAAGGAATGCATCCCACATTGATAGTGAACTACTACTTTTTCCTTGGACAGAATGACAAAAGGATACTGAATATTGCTGAACATCAGGGTAATTGGAGAAATAGGATGAAAGGAATTTACTGACTGTATGCAAGATTTCACTTAAAATGCACAATGCGGAAGTATTTATTATAAAAATAACTGGCAAACTTGACTGCCGGGTAACTCATGTCAATGTGATCATTCATGTTTTGAAGAATGTTTAAGGACAGACGAGAAGTGAGCATGTTCTAGAGTTTAAAACAAGAAGTCTACACACTGCAACTCTGGTAAAACTTGTGTGTATAAATATATACAAGCAAATCAGAATGTTATATATCAAAATATTAATAGATATTTTTCCTTCACACTTTTTATATTTTCCAGATGCCTGTACTGAATATGTATCACATGAATTACATATACATTTATCGATACGCACCTGCAGTGGTCCTGGCTGATTCTGTGGCTGTCTTCGTCTTGTCTGTTTAATAAGCTGACAGCAAATCTCATTCTGGAGCTCAGGGTGTGTCAGGCAGACCTGCAGAGCACTCTGTGCCAGTGATATGTGGTAGTCAATCGCAGGGGAGTCAACGGCTACATTTATAAACAGCTGGCAGGTCTGAATTGATCGATAAAAAAAGATATACTCAAGATGAAAAATGATAAGATTTATTCCGCATACGTTGTACTCATTCTATTTCTTGGCAGTAGTTTCTGTTTAAAATGATGAAAAATACATTATGATAATTATAACCAAAAGAAATCTGGAAAGGATACAATAATAGCAGACAAAGTCAACTTCAGAGCAAGGAATTTTGCCAGAGATGAAGAGGGTCAGTTGGTAGAGGGGCCGGTTCCTCTGGAGGACATAACAATCATGAACACTTATGTACTTAACAACAGAGCTTCAAAATGGAGATTAACGTCACCCAGCATATTTTCATTTTAGCGGCTGCACTTTCATCTCTAAAAGTTTCATTTGTGTCTTTTAATTACCTCTCTTTGTCCTCAAAATAAATGTTCATGTTTTTCTACCTTCTTGAACATATGACGGAATGTAGCCTTCTCTTCTTTACAAGAATGGCCAGGAAGTGGCTCAGTGGAAGAGCTCCTGCTTCAGTAGATTTGCTTAATAACACTCAACATCACAGTTTCAGTTTTCTTGGAGAGTTTTTCAATTCAATTAAAGTACTTACCAACATGCAACAGATTTACCTTAAATAACTTAATAGCTTCTGTCTGCAGAGCTTCAGAGGGCAGTGTGGTCAGAGGGGACAGGATCCCGTCTTTGCTATGACACAAAGTGGGGTGTCTCCATATCTGGGAGGCTAAACAGAGAAGGACATAGGAGGGGAATGGAATGGCTCACTTCCTTTGCTCTCCCATCAGACTGACTCTAGAAATGTGCTCATTAAGGCTCACAACTTTTGTCACAAGGGACAGGAAAAATGCTTAGCAACACTATTTTATTTCAGTTATCAGGCAATTCTCATATTTCTGTCCTGGATAAACTCAATGTAGACAAGCTGCATCTCAATTCAGCAGGCCGCAAGAAGCCTGCCAGGACACCACTGTGATGCTTAAATATATCAAAAGTGGTGACCGGAGCTGGGAGATGATTCTGCATTAGAAGAAGCTGGGAAAGACCTAGACAGAAGCCTAACAGGGGGATTTGTGAAGATAAAGAGGAACATAAAGACATTCCAGAAGTCAACACTGATTAAATTACTGCACAGAGGAAGACTACTTGCTTTAGCACACGTACACGACCATGGATTCCATTCCTAGTGCTGCTTAAAATAAACACTGTGAATGAAATGTGGTCTCTGAGTATGTAACACATAGACGAGCCTCTAGAATTTCAATGGAAAGACTGAATTTTGATGGTCATAATGCTGGATGGCTGGGGTCCTGGACTGAACAAAGAGGAGAAGCGGCTACCTCTCAGTTACTTGATCACAGCAACAAGAAAGGTAACTGATAGACCTTTGCAATTCCAATGCAAAACACAAATGTTCTGTAAATCACATGGGGAAGTGTGTAGGGCTCATTTTAACACTCATTCAGCATCTTTTGAGAGCCAGATGCTGTGCTTGAGTGGACTGGCTGAAGCCAGCCAGGATTTCATCACCTTGGTGAGGGCTGCAAGGGAGGGGGTTTCCAGCTCAGGGAGCAATGTGAGCAGGGGTATGCTAGAATGATGGCATTCCTGGTGTCTAAGAACCCCAAAGAGTTCTGGCCCATTAGCAGCAAAGCCAAGAACAGCCTGAGCACAGTGCCAAGAAATAAGAACTTGCAAAGTGAAAACACCATTAGGTGAAGGGGGGTAGGGTCCAATTTATGAGCGAGACAGCCTTCCATGCTATGAACTTACAAGGCTCCCCTTCTATATTTAGCAATTTGCAAACGAGCTGTTCAAATTCAGATCCAACATTTACATTGTTACTTCCAGCTGCAACGGTCAGATGATACAGCCAAGTGTCCTTCAAAGCAGAAGATAATAAAAATGTTAGTCAAGACAGTTTTGATAGTAAGAGAAAACTTGCAAAAACAGCAGAAAACTTTGAGAGAGAAAAGATCAATTTTATTTAATTTTAAAATAATATCTAGAATCTCCCCCACGTGAACACACACACACACACACACACACACACATCACTTAAGGCAGTTTTCTCTCAATCTTGCTCTGCTCTTGTTATTTTTGCTGTGCTTGCTGAGAGCTTCCAGAAAATTCTCCTGCCTTCTAGTTATTATTGAAAACTAGGATCCAAGCATCCAAGGCGAGTCCACTTTCCTGTTTTTCACATTTTCACTGTTTTCTATACATGTCGACTAAAGCACAATAAAATCAAGGAGGAATGCATATTGAGAGTCTAGCGTCAAGGGCTGGAGACATGTCTCGCTGGGTGAAGGACATAAACACATCTGTAACCCCAGTCTGAATTTTACTAATACAGTCAGTACAGGCATGCCCTTACGACTAGAAGTTCTTTATACGCAGGTTATGATGGCAGGAGGATTTTTTTTATAAATAAAATCATTTATTTAATCAATTTGTACATTTAGAAGGCTACTAATTTCTCAGATAAAAAATACTACAACAGGACTGAAGAGATGGCTCAGGGTAAAGACACTTGCTTGAGAAGCCTGGCAGCCTAGGTTCAATTCCCCAGCATACACATAAAGGCAGATGCACTAAGTGGCACATGCATCTGGAGCTCAGCTGCAGTGATAGGAAGCCCTGGCATACGCATACTCACTTTCACTGTCTGTTTCTTTCTGTCTCTCTCAAATAAATAAATAAATAAATAAAATTGAATAAAACTACTATAACATCTAATTAACATATGTTAATTTAGGAGTATCTGTAATGTTTGTTTCAAATATTTCTGAGATTAAATTATTTTTTAAAAATATTTTGTTTATTCATTTTCAAGCAGAGAGATAGAGCAAGGGAGAGAGAGAGAGAGAGAGAGAGAGAGAGAGAGAGAGAGAGAGAGAGAGCAAGCACCAGGGCCACCACCTTGTCTGGCTTATGTGGGTACTGGGGAATTGAACCCGGGGCCTTAGGCACTGGAGGCAAGTGCCTTAACCGCTGAACCATCTCTCCAGCCCGAGATTAATTTTTTTTTTTGTTTTTGTTTTTCAAGGTAGGGTCTCTCTGTAGCCCAGGCTGACCTGGAATTCACTCTGTAGTCTCAGGCTGGCCTTGAACTCATGGTGATCCTACCTATGCCTCCTGAGTGCTGGGATTAAAGGCATGCGCCACCACACCCAGCAGTGGGTTTTTTTTTGGTTTAAATTATTTTTAAAGAATGTTATGACCAATTAATTTATATGTAAATCTCTCACTGCATTTATTATAATTTCCTCATTATATAGTCCTTTTTATTCCCAGTGGTGGGACTTGAGCCCAAGGCTTTTTTTTTTTTAAATATTTTATTTATTCATTTTTCAAGCAGAGAGAGAAGAGGGCGCACCAGGGCCACCACCTTGTGGGTCTGGCTTATGTGGGTACTGGGGAATTGAACCAGGGGCCTTAGGCACTGGAGGCAAGTGCCTGAACCGCTGAGCCATCTCTCCAGCCCGAGCCCAAGGCTTTGACCATGCTGGGCAAGCAGTCTACAACTCAGCTACATCTCCAGCCTCCTTGTTAGTGTTTGTTTTTATGTGTGGGGGGCACACAAAGGTGGAGGTCAGGGCACTACCTCCAGGTCCATCCTCACTGCTCCACCACATCTCGCTCTGCTGTTCTAACTGTGCTTGCTGTGAGCTCCCAAACAATTCTGATATTTCTGCCTCTCCTCTCACCACCAGAGTGTTGGGATTATAGAAGCTCACCATTGCTTCTGGCTTTTTATACCGTGTCTGAGGATTGACCCTGGGTGATATCAGGCTCCAGCAGCAAGCACTTTACCCACTAAGCCATCTCCCATCTCTTGAAAGAGCTATGAGTTGTTACCAGAGCGTGAATGTTTGTAGGAACTCTTGAAATGCTCAAAGTGATCAGCGAGCGCTTCATCATAGTTGTACTAACATAATTTAATAAAATCTTTGCTAATTTGAGAGATAATAAAAGCTTTAAAAATTCTTCACATTTTCCATTTCTTTGATTATGGAAGAATTTAAATATTGCTTAATCATTAGCCCCCACCCTTATTCTATCTCCTCCTTTCTTCCCTCCCCCTCCTCTGCCTCTTCTCTCTCTCTCTCTCTGTCTCTCTCTGTCTCTCTCTGTCTCTCTCTCTCTCCTTGTTGCTCACTTGCCAGGCTAGCTGGTCTATGAGCTAGTCTATCTCCACCTCCCAGCTCATCCTCAGCATGCTGGAATTACAGAAGCTTTTACATGGGGTGTGAGGTTCTGAACTCAGGTACTGATGTTTACATAACGAGAGTTTGATCCACTGAGCCAGCTCTCCAGCGGTCCAGCCCTGAGATCCAATTCTGCCCATTCTACTATGTATTTATTTCAAATTTGATATGACTTTGATCAACAGAATTGAAAACTGACACCCATGGTTAAGGCTTATTTCCTGGGAGATAAAGAATCTGTGAAAACCGTGTCTTCAGCAAAGTGCTCTTCCTTAGTTCCATAAGAGTGATTTAAAACTGTCATTGGCACCTGAATTTATATTTTAAATCAACCAACAAACCTTGAAATACCTTTTCATGCTTGGATCCGATCAAGAGGTAAGTGGGACCCTGGTCTTTGGGGTGGACAACGATGGTGTAATGAGTAGACACCAGACTGCGCCCACTGGCTTCGTAATCTTCATCTGAATCGTAGGACCTGTCCACCTCCTCGACTTTAGACTCCCAGAGTTTGATCTGACCTAAAGGAAACTAAAGCAAAGGTTAGCCATGGTAAGGAAGGCATTTTTTGGGTCTTTTTCGACTAGAAGTTTTATGGTCTTTTTCATTTTTACCTTGAAAAGGTATACTCAAAAAAATAAATACTGGGGCTGGAGAGGTAGCTCATCAGGTAAAGCAGTGCCTGCTTACAAAGCCTGACAGCCTAGGTTCAATTCCCCAGTACCCACATAAAGCCAGATGCACAAAAGTGGCACATGCGTCTGGAGTTTATTTCTAGTGGCAGGAGGCCCTAGCACACCCATTCTCTCCTCCCCACTCAAGTAAATGAAAATATCTTTTAAAAAGTTTGATTATGCATGTGGTCACAAATGTCGTAGGAGCAAGCAAGAAGCCCAGTTACAGTACAGAAAGACAACGTGACACGGGATTTTGAGAACAAAACAAGAAGCACTGCTTCAGAAGCAACAGGCATATTGCAGCCAAAATACTCAATGTATTTGTTAGTCAGTAATTTGATTAAGCTACTGGATCAAAGAGAAAAGAGTAGACATAAAAAAAATAAATAAATAAGACAACTGTATGAAGATTAATTATGTCTCAGACTCTTAGAGAGAGCTAGAGTTCTGAAAACTTAGTAAAATACGTACTACATCCCAAACAATGCAGGGCTTCTCTTCATCCTGAAAGTACAAGAAAAGCTTCCTAACACTGATTTTTGTTAAATTTCATCTAATCTTACTGACCAAAACATAGCTGCTATGTTAGATACAAACTTTTCTTTAATTAGGGAAGTTTATCCATCCCAGAAAAGCACGCAGTATGCTTAAGATTTATGGCTTCTAAAATATCTGGCAAAGTGTGCACTTGCAAGTGTTCCTTGTACATGTAAGGATTGGTATTTTTATCATTATTCTGAGACAGAGTCTCACTGTGTATGTATCCAGGCAGGCCTGGAACTCACAAGAACCTTCCTGCCCAGCTTCCTAAGTATTGGGATCACAGCTCTGCACTACCACACCCACCTACAGTTCCTTGAGAAAAATCTATTCTAACCACAGACATTTACCATCATCCAGGGCTCCATGCTTGGACTCGTTGTCCACGCCATCTCCAAACACTCCGGTGATCTCATCCAAGCTCGTGGCTTTAATCCCAGTTTATGTCAGCTACTCCCAAATGCCTGGCTCCAGACTCATGGTGTATACTCAGATGTCTGGCAGCATTTCAAACCTCCTTTGGCAAGTCTACCCCAGTAACCTGTTCCCAGTCTCCCCCAGTGTACTTGGTGACTGTCTTTCCAGCTGATTTTTCTTTCATGTGAGACCTTTCTGTTCAGTACATCTTGTTAAGAAGGCTTTTAGACTATATCTAGAATCTGCTCACTTCCCATAGTTCCAGTGTCACCACTAAGCTGCAGTGACCTCTCACCTTTATTATTGTATCAGCCTCCTAACTAAGTCTCTTCCTTGTTCCTTTCCAAGTATTCTTAAATGGAAGCAAAGGGGTCCTGTTAGACATGGGTAAGACCAGGCGTCTGTCTACTCTGCTCAAAGTCCTCCAATGGCTCCTTGTCTCACTCAGTGAAAGGTGGAGGTAGCAGAGCAGGCCACTCCAAAAGACACCTCTGTGGCATAAAGGTTATTCTGAATTAAAGGCATTGAAAAACAGATGTGGACTGGAGAGATGGCTTAGTGGTTAAGGTGCTTGCCTGCAAAGCCATTTGGGGTTAAATTCCCCAGTACCTATGTAAAGTCCGATGCACAAAGTGGTGCATGCATCTGGAGTTCATGTGCAGTGGCTAGAGGCGCTGGTGTGCCCGTTCTCATTCTCTCTCTCTGCTTTCAAGTAAATAAATAAAAATATTGAAAACAACAACAACAACAAAAAACTACAGATGCAAGAAGGGCACTCTGACTCTCCACCTTTTCTTCTCCAAGACAGGAGATAAACTTCCATAGGAGGATATCCTCCCTACACCAGAAGGAAACAGCATTTGTATCATCAAGGAAAGGAAACTGAGGCCAAACAACCCTTGTCAAATCAAGCCCCTATCTTTCTAGTCACGTTTGCACCCAATTAGCTACTTTTTCTTTAGCATTTAACATTATCCCAAGCCACATTCTCCCCAGTTACTGCCCAGTTCAGTAGAAGGGTCTCCTTGAGTCTTCATTTCCCAATGAAGCCTACAGTGTCCTACAAAAAGTTACATTAAATAATGTATACTTTGCTCCTATAATCTGTTTTATGTCAGTTTAATTCTCAGATCTGCTTGAAAATCCTACCAAGACAGGTAAAATTTTACCTCCTCTGAGAAGTCAAAATGTTTACTTTGACCTACAAGCCTCCATTATGACTCAACCCATTACACGTTTCATGTCATCTCCTCTTACTCTTTTCCTAGTGAATTTCACTCTCCTGCCTGAGGGCCTTTGTGTTTGCTGCTTCCTCTCTCTTTCCTTCTCTCTCTTTCTTTCTCTCCCTCAAATAAATAAAAGTATTTTTTTAAAATGTCAGGATGGTGAGCCACGCGTGGTGGCGCACTCCTTTAATCCCAGCACTCGGGAGGCAGAGCTAGAAGGATCACCATGAGTTCAAGGCCACCCTGAGACTACATAGTGAATTCCAGGTCAGCCTGGGCTAGAGTGAGACCCTACCTTGAAAAACCAAAAAAAAAAAAAAAAAGAATTTCGATTTAATTTTTTAGAAAGATGCTGACCATATCTAAAGCAATTCTAGCAGTTCTGCAGAACAAAGTAGGCCTACATGGATTCACATGGATTCTCAATATTTTTCCAGTAATTATAATAGATTTCTGTTATTCTATATTCTCTGAACTAATTTCCTTTGTGACCAATGTTACTCATTTTTATAAAATTATTTTCCAATTATAAGAACACATGTTTCCTATAGAAACTTGGAAAGTATAAAAAAGTATTTTTAAAAAAGCAACATCTCCCATGACACAGAAATCATTCAGCATTTTAGTAGCTATATGTCATGGTTTGATCCAGGTGTCCCCCACAAACAAATGATGTGTTCTCAATGATCGATCCTCAACTGATGGCAGTTCGGGAATTACAACCTCGCTAGAGCTGTGTTGTTGGGGGCGGGCTTTTGAGGTTATAAGCCAGCTCCCCCTTGCCAGTGTTTGGCACACCTTCCTGCTGCTGTTTCCAGTGCTGTGGCAGAGGTGATGTCCACCCCTCTGCTCATGCCATCGTTTTCCCTGCCAGGATGGAGTCTCCCCTTGAGTCCATAAGCCAAATAAACCCATTCCTCCACAAGCCGCTTTTGTTTGGGTTCTTTCTGCGCAGCAACTAGAAAGCTGACCGCAACACTACATAGTACAGGACAGAGTATATACACCCAGTACCCAAACTATTCTCTTGGAAGGTTTTCCTATAATGTGCAAGAGAAGTTGGGACTGTAATTCTATTATCTCCTTCTCTGTATGGTTCCAAGACATACAGAGAAGGAGAGAACCTGCATGACATCTGGGAGTTTGGGTGGAAGGAGGGGGGAGATCCACAGTGGTCCAAGGAGCTGTACATTATAGTGCTCTGGGCCAAACCACTCAGGATGACGTCTCTGGCCTTCAGTGAGGCCCCCTGACATCTATTTCCTCAATGTATCTCACAATAATATATATTTTCTCAAAGTCATGTATATCCCTAATTCTATATAAAAATCTACAGTGAGTGAGCTGTTTCCCTGTCAAGCCAGTAGGTGCTGAACAAGCAACATTAACCTGTGCTTGCTCAGGTAGCACTCATGTGAATATGAGCCCCTCCACACACTCCTTGAGAGGCGTGCTTGCCAATGGACGCACTGTGTTAGCCTTCTTCCCATCAGTAATATTGAGAATAATGGCCTGGACTTTAAATACAACTAGTCAACCCCAAGATGAGAAACACTAACAGACCACATGGTACTAGACCAAGAAGTTCAGTGTCATTAACACAGTAATCAGTCACAGGCTGCTATTCTGCTCAAGGCCCATATTGACTCAATTTTTTGTCTAATTTTTATAGGGAAGTAATCCCAAGACAACTGAGTCCTCAGAACGATGGCTTGGCACATATTTCACCTTTGGTAGATATCCTGATGTTCTACTCTGAAAGTGAAGGTTACTCAAGTTCTTTGTTAGGAAGGAGCAGGGGATTAGTTTAAAAGTGAAGAGGAAGAAGCAGATAAGGAGAGAGAGAATGGGCATGCCTATGGCTCTCGCCACTGCAACCAAGCTCCAGATGCATGTGCCATCTTGTGCATCTGGCTTTACATGGGTATGGGAGAATTGAACCCGGGTCCTTAGGCTTTGCAGGCAAGTGCCTTAACCATCTCTCTAGCCCCTTACCAAAAATTCTAAAGTTTCACCTAGCATCAGGATCACAAGCAAACAGTGTTCTTATTAGCATATTAAAACACATACATACCTTATCTTCTTGACTACGAAAATAATATAGTATCTTCCCAACAAGTGTACACCATACTCTTTTGGAGTAGCCATGTTTTACCTGAAATCACATTTCAGTGAATTAAAAACATAGTTCAGAAGTCTGGAAACTACCAGTGCAGCATATCCTTTCTGTGTGGAGTCACACAGATAACCAGTTTTCCCACAATGAGTCATATCCACACTGGACAATCCAAGTACTGCACAGGGTTTACCTGTGAGAGCAGCTAACTGCACTAAAACATGGAGCTCGCCAGCAGTTCATAAAGGTCTGCTGTGTGTTAAATCCTAACCCTATGACTAGGAACGGAACTTGGCTTCAAGAAAAGGTGCCCACTTCACAGTTAGGTATATTTCATAATTTCCATACTTCAGTGATTTTCAATAACCCTGTGGAGCACCGGGTTAGCATTCTAATGTTAGAACTGAAAAAAATTAAACCTAAGGAATTCTAGTGATTTCCAAAATGTTGATGCCTTCTCTAAAAGGAATCACACAAAAATAATACAGTAATGGGCATGTGGTCTAGTGGTGAGCATAGCTGCTTCCATTAATGTCTGTTACTCCTGCATGCCGAGCACATGGCGAGTGACTGGGATACAATCTGGATGTAGCTCATGAACACAAGCTTCCATTTATACATACTTGTATGGAATAAATTTTATCAAAATTTATGTCATTATAGCTTATGATTAGGTGGCCTTGTGAAGCTCTTTACTGGACTGGTCCTACCCAGGTATAGGCACTGGAGAGCTATACCAGACATCCTCCATCCTAGAAGAACCCCATTCCCACCCATGGGGCAGAATGAGGTAAAGTCCTGTCACCCTGTCCCAGGATATATTGTAGCTGGTTGAACTTGTCTTGGAACTCCACTCCCATGACCCTGGTCCTGCCCACCAAGCACTACCAACTTCGACGTCAAGGGTAAACCTTCTATTGCAATGTAAGAATGATTCATGAAGTGGTCCATTACCTTGACAATGGCTAGAACAACCAAGGTCCCTAATTCAGGATAAAAACAAAGCAGGAAAGAAGTTCTTAGGGGAGTTAGAGAAGGTGTTACAATTTCAGCTACGTTGTCTAGGAGGGCCTCCGGACCTTGAGCAAGGTCCCCAGGGAGGCAGAGAGCTATGTAGTCTTTGGAGGGAAGAGCAGGTGTCTGGGAGAGATGTGCCTGGTGAGTCCTGGCAACAGCAAGAAGGAGTGAGTGTCCAAGTCTGAGGGAGGAATGGAGAGGCTACAGGGGAAGGATGCAGACTTTCAGGATCATGTAGTAATATCTGATGTTTAAATGAACTACTCCGACAGCACTACACTGGGAGAATGCAGACTACTGCCACAGCCGACTTTAGAGCAGGCAAGTCTCTAGTGGAGAAAAGGCCAGGAGAGAATGGGTATGCTGGGGCCCCAGCCACTGCCAACGAACTCCAGATGCACGTACCACTTTGTGCATCTGGCTTTACATCGGTACCAAAGGCCTTAACTGCTGAGCCATCTCTCCAGCCCCTCGATGATGCAGAACAGTGGCTACCTTTGAACTGCAAATAAATGAAGACCTTTGCTAATTCGCTATAAAGCTGTTTTAAAAATACAGTCTTGGGCTGGAGAGATTGCTCAGTGTTAGGTGCTTGTCTGCAATGCCTAACAACCCAGGTTTGATTCCCCAGTACCTATGCAAAGCCAGATGCACAAAGTGACACATGTATCTGGAGTTTATTGGCAGTGGCTAGAGGGCCTGGCACACCTGTTCTCTCCCTCCCTCCCTCCGTCTCTCTCTCTCTCTCCTTGCAAATAAATAAAAAAATACAAATATATAGTCTTTTTATGTCACTCTTACTATATTAGGGTTTCTTAAATCTCTGACTTGAACCCTTTCTGCAGGAGGCCCAGGCTCCAGCAGAGGGGACTCATGTTGCCCATTTCATTAAATAACTCCTCATGCAAGCAACCCCAAATCAAGTCAGTGGGTCAAACACACATGGACGTAAGAGGGAAGAAGGGATTCAATCGAAGGGGGCGGGGGGAGTAAGAAAGAATAACAGCATGTACATGATCAAGATACATTATACACCTGTATGAAACTGTAAAAGAAAAAAACAAGAAAAACTAGACAAATCCTTATGAATGCAATCTCAAGAGTTTGGCAAACTGAATCATAGACACAACTTTGCATTCATATGGAAGTTACTTCATAACAGTACTGCTTGAACTTTGAGGACAAACAGTAAATCATATTCCAATGTGAGCATTGTCAGCATACAGAACACAAGCTCTGCTAGGCTGTCCTCGTCCCGCCTTCTCAGCCTTCCAAGTATCTCCACCACAAGTCCAGCCGTCAAAACTCTTGTGATAACACTTAGCATTTCTTAGTGATTTTGATGGGCAAAGTTCTTTACAAACACACTCTACATGTATAAATAAAATTCATTTTATCTTCTTAAGACCTTGGGACTTGACACTATATTCGCCCATTTCACAGATGAGGACGCTAAGCCACAAGCCTGTAACTATTCAAGGTTGCACAGGTGGTGAGAGCTCAGTCAGTCAGGCCTTTCTGCTACACCGTCCCTTCATCCGTGCTCCCTTCATTTTCACTACCCACTCCCTGGTCACACTTC
Source organism: Zapus hudsonius (assembly GCA_004024765.1). Lineage (NCBI taxonomy): Eukaryota > Metazoa > Chordata > Mammalia > Rodentia > Dipodidae > Zapus > Zapus hudsonius. The sequence goes on from PVHP010018806.1 coordinate 18,545, forward strand.
CCTGGGTGCTACTTCATTTCTGCAACTTCCTCCCTGCTCACAGCCTCCTCCACATCCTCCCTGCTGTCTTACTCTTTCCATTCCTATTCTTTGACCTCATTCATGGCTTCTATTTCTCCATTTCTTCCTGGCGGCTCTTCCTTCTCCATCAACCTGGATCCTATGTCTGATCACAAAACAATTCTTGCTGCAGGGCCCATGACAAAATCGCATTCCTATGCTTATAGCAAATTCACTCAACAAAGCTTCATCTCCATGGAGGACTGGAGAAGATGGGTATGACAGGGGTACTATGAAATATTTTGGATATGAAATAAAGCAAATCAAAGGTTAAGTCAGGTGGCAGAAATATTGGTGCTCACTGTAAAACTTCTTCCAAATTTATTTCATGTTGGAAAATTTACAAAATAAATGTCAAGAAATATCACTATTCTTCTATTACTATAATGCACATTTTCTATTCCTTTTCTGGGCACCTGAAGGCATCAGATAAAAATAACCAATATGAACTCTAATCCCTAACATTATATGAGCCCTCAGGCTCATGTGAATCTTACTTGTTCTTGACCCCATCCTGCTTTCCTCAGTGATCATTCTGTCCTTTGCCTCCTCTCAGTAAATAACCTTGTCTTGTGGAGTATTGTCATCAAGAAAACTGAGGACAGAAAGACATCGAAGAGGAAGTGGGACTAGCTGGAAAGAAGACATTCAGTGGAAGGGGCTGGGGAGGGGGACAAGGAAAGGTAACCGGGAAAGATTATGATTGGAATGCATTATGTACACGTATGAAAATTGTCCAAAAATAAGGAACTGATAAGAAAATTGAAGACATTATAAGTGTCATAAATGTCCCACAAACTCAGACATTCATCCATTCTGAATTGATCTTTGCACAGGATGAGAGACGCGCATCTAATATCATTCTTCTGTGTGTGGATAGACAGTTTTGCCACCAACATTTGTGGAATAAGCTTTTTTCCAGTGTCCATTTTTGTGTCAAAAATTAGGTGCCCAATCCAGAGGCATGGCACCCCTCAGTAACAACATACTAGGGCCAGGAGAACCTGGCTGAATACTAGGCTATCCATGGTCCCCTGTCACAAGGACTGATCCAGACGACCCACGGAAGAGGACATCCAGCTGGTTGGGGATGGGGGAGGGGGAGCATCGGAGAATTGGGGATAACAACTCATTGTTTGCCCACTAAATAATGTAACTCATTATGGACAATAAAAAATAAAAAAAAAAATAGGTGCCCATAGCTGTTGGGGATTATTTCTGGGTTCCCTATTCTATTCCTTTGGTCCATGTGTCTGAGAATGCCAGTCACTATGGCTCTGTGGTGTAATTTTAGACCAGGAATTATAGGCTTGCTTGGGCTATGTGTGACCTTTTGTATTTCCATATGAATTGTTGGATTGTTTTTTCTAGTTCTGAGAAGAATGTCAATGGACAATGTTGACGGGAATTGCATTTTTTGATTACTTTTGCTAATATTTTCACGATATTGAGTCTGCCAATCCAGGAGCTAGGGTCCTGAAGGTCTGAATGCCAGGATACATAGGCTGAGCTGAATGTTTCTGCTGGGACCCAGAGGTCTGCGTGGCCTGGGGCTCACAGGCCTGGCTGGCTGCTTCCACTGCACTGGGGTCCCAGATGTCTGTGCAATGTGCATTCTTCTCTGAGCACTCCACACGTGGACCTGAGAGCCCTCTTTCGGCCAAGTGTTCTGCTCCCAGGCTCAGTGATGGTACTCTCAGAAGTCTATATCCATCCCATGATGTGCTATTAAACTGCAAACTCTAGCGCTCTATTTATGATCCCCTGCGGAGCATACTGGACACATTATTTCCTGGGTGATTTCTCTCACTTTTATGGTTCCAACAGCCATATAAATGCTGCTGAATCCCCAAATTCTCCTTTGTAACTCAGTACTTTCTGGTATAGACCGGTGTTCCCATTGCCTGCCAAGCTTTAAAACGAAGACATTCTTATTCTTACCTAGGCTAGAACTCACTCTGTAGTCCCAGACTGGCCTCAAACTCACAGAGATCTTCCTACCTCTGCCTCCTTAGTCCTGGGATTAAAGGTGTGCACCACTTCCTCTCATAGACTGGAAACATTCACATGATCCAAGATGTTTCTGTCTTCCTAAAACTGCTTCTCTTTTCTGAGATATCTTATCTACCACTAACTTTTATCCAGCATTTTAATCTCTTCTACTTCCTGATCCTAATTCAAACAAACTGATGTTATCTCCTGCCATTATTTTAATGCATCCTTCCTTCTCGGTTCCCATAACCAGTTCCGAGCCTACATTCATGTGAGCCAAGACTCCCTCAACTGTTCTTAGAATCTTCACCCTCCTCCTCTCAGCAGAGCAATCTGTTAACAGGCAGGTCCATGGTCCTGCTGTCAATCCTGAAGGGTTCCTCTAAAGCATCTACATTAACATGACAAAAAACAACAACCAAAGCCACCACCACCACAATAAACTCTCTAGCCTCTTCTTCTAAGGAACTGTACTTCTTTAGGTGGCTCTGCGTATCCTGGGGTGCCTTCCCTGCCTACTGACATTTGACACAGCTAACGGAACTCCTCCAAGACTCAGAACAGCTAAGTCTCTGAGAAGTCACTGATGATCCAACAGCCTAAACTGTTTCTCCATATCCTTACTATACATTTCAATAATTGTATTTTTCAATGCAATTACAAATAAGTCTATACCCACCTTTTATCTGTATGCTATTCTTTTTAATATCTTCCCGCCCATTGTGTTGTATGTGGCAATTGCTTGAAAAACATATTTATATCCTCTGTGTGTACACTAATCTAGCTAGCCCATGAGCTTCTAGATTCTTCTATTGGGCACAGGAGGATTATGGACACATGTGCCAATTTGTGTATGGTTTTACACAGTGTTAGGGAATTTGCATTCAGGCCTGCAGGCTTGTAAGCAAACACCTTTAATAGCTGAGTCATCTCCCCAGCCCACAATAATATTTAAAAAACTATTTTTATTTATTTATTTGCAAGCAGAGAGAGAAGAGAGTCAGATACACACACACACACACACACACAGAGAGAGAGAGAGAGAGAGAGAGAGAGAGAGAGAGAGAGAGAGAGAAGGCATTCCAGGGCTTCCAGCTGCTGCAAGCAAACGCTAGACGCATGAGCCACTTTGGGCATCTGGCTTTACATGAGTACTGGGGAACTGAACCTGGGTCAGTAGGCTTTGCAGGCAAGCTCCTTAACTGCTGAGCTCTCTCTCTAGCCCACGATAATATGTCTTTTTAAATAAATAAATTTGATAGAGGAAATGTAGTTTCTAAGCATTAGACGAAAATTACAAGGGATAATATGCAGAGTCAAATAAGTCCTGAATAGTTATCAGTATATTTCTGTTCCTAATAATAATGATGAGGCCACTTGAAAAACTTCTTCCCCTCCAAAGGGTTCAAATGCTCTTCGCTACTATCTCAGATGGTACCCTGAATGTGGTCTCAGAGCTAGTTACTCGGAAAAACTGAGGGGCATTTTTCTCACATAAGGCTCAGAAGGTGAAAGTAGGGGTGGACCCAACAGTTCACAAGTGATGAAAGAAATCTCCAAGCGGCCTCTCTAACGGTATAGTCATCAGATAACGTTATTTAAAGTCATTTGAAATGCGACAGTGGTGGCAGAGAATTCTAGAAGCATTTCCATGAGCAGAGGCCAACATTGCCATCCCCAAAACACGAAAGGATGCGAGCAAACAAGAAACACACAAAGGCTAATTGTGGGAAAAGTAACAACGCCTCAGGAATAGCAGTATAGTAAACTCAGTTTGATAGATAAATTCTCGGAAATTAGAAGAAAGCTCATTGTTATGAATTATGATAAGATTATGTCTTAATGCGGTACTGTATTAATTAGAAACAGTGTATTTTCACAGTGCCAAGAAGTTTTGTGATGCATAAGTGAAAAAACATTTGCACAGTAGAGGAACAATTTAGGGAAAAACCCAGCATATCTCTGTCTTGAATATACTAGTGAATCTTTTCTTCTTTTTGTTGCTTACATATAGTTGGTCAGTTCTTATAAATATTTCTAAATAGTACTTACCCACATTTCTACATTATTATTAAGTATAAATTATAATAGCATATTTCTTTTACCTTTGATTTTTTCACCCCTCACATAATCAGAATATAAGTGATGTCATTTTATATACATATATACACACAAATACCTTATTGAATTTTCTCAAAAGTGACTAATAGGAGCCGGGTGTGGTGGCACATGCCTTTAGTCCCAGCACTTGGGAGGCAGAGGCAGGAGAATCTTGATGAGTTTGAGGCCAGCCTGGGACCACACAGTGAATTCCAGGTCAGCCTGGGCTACTGTGAGACCCTACCTCGAAAAATTTTTTTAAATTGACTAATAGAAATTTCAAAAAAATTAAAATAGTATTAAGAGACACCATCTTTTATAATCTTCAACCTACCTTGCAATGATCCCTGTAGTGAAACTGCTTTGCTGTGTTCTAATAATTCATTGTGATTTACAGAAAATGGATAATAACTTTTGCCAAACCATTTGATTTTAATGATCACTGTAAGTTTGCTGACTACACTAGAGCAATATTAGCAATTTATGTATTGCGTAATATTTTCTGTTTGAGTATGCTATGTAGAATCATTGTTTGCATGCATATGATTGTGTGTGTGTGTGTGTGTGCAACACTAGAGTGTCTATCTTCTCCTTTCACCTTTGTTTGAGACAGGGCTCCTGTCATGGTTTGATCCAGGTGCCCCCCACAAACAAATGAATGGGTTCTGATAGATCGATCCTCAGCTGATGGCAACTTGGGTTTTACAACCTCGATGAAGCTGTGTTGTTGGGGGCGGGCTTATGGGGTTATAAGCCAGCTTCCCCTTGCCAGAGTTTGGCACACCCTCCTGCTGCTGTTTGCAGTGCTGTGGCAGAGGTGATGTCCAGCCCTCTGCTCATGCCATCGTTTTCCCTGGCAGGATGGAGTCTCCCCTCGAGTCCGTAAGCCTAATAAACCCATTCCTCCACAAGCTGCTTTTGTTTGAATTCTTCTTGCGCAGCAACTAGAAAGCTGACTGCAACAGCTCCTTTATTGTTTTTACCACTGTGTGTGAACCAATCCAGCTTGCCTGTGAACTTCTGGATTCTCCCAGCTCCACCTCCCATAGCCATAGGCATGTTTGTATTACAGACACAGATGATGCCACTTTGCATCCGGCTTTAAACGAGTGCTGGAGAATTGAACCTGGGCTGGCAGTCTTGCAAACAAACTCCTTTAATTGCTGAGTCATTTCGTCAGCTACTAGAATATTTTTTACGTCACGACAATTGACAGCCCTAATAGCTTGCCTAATATGGAGCTAATAATCTTGTATTAATAAAAGGTCTGTAAATTTTTTAGAATCAATAACAATACTATTAAAGATGTCAGTATTTACTCATTGCAATTAGGGTTAGAAAACAGAAATAAACATATAAAACCACATTTTAAAACCACATCTATTTAGACATTTTTTCTATATATATATAACTAAAAAAATAATTTTACACTGTATTTGCTACCTAACAGGATACATTATAGCTCTCTTCCATAGCATGAAATCCTCCTGTACAGCACTATTCCCTATCCAAGCTGATTCCAATTTTTCAAATTATAAATAAGGCTGTGTAAGGACTCTTTTTAGAGTAATAAAAAATGTTCCATTTCTTAACATAGAGGCAGCAAATATACTTCAAATTTCGTTAAACACTAGTATAATTTGTGCCTTTCAGAGTATATTAATTATTCCTTATGTGAAAAATAAGAATGAGAAAAATAAAGCATGTTGTGATGGACATCTTCATAGTTAAATCTTCTGAAAATTAAAGCTACTTTCAGAGGACAAATTTCTTGAACTAAGATGGCTGGAGCAAATGGTGTGTTTTAAACATATTTGATATTCATCTATATGTTCATTCAAAAATATTTAACACTTGAGCCAAACTCTTCCAGAATGTCACTCAAACAAGCAGCTGTTATAGTGTGCGTTTCAAAAATTTGAAGGGCTGTAGAGATGGCTCAGTGGTTTAGGTGCTTGCCTGCAATGCCTAACTACGCAGGTTCCACTCCTCCGTTTCCACATAAAGCCAGATGCACAAAGTGGCACATGTGTCTGGAGTTCATTTGCAGCAGCTGGAGGCCCTAGTGTGCCCATTCTCTCTGTCTGTCTCTCTGCTTACAAATAAATTAATTAATAAAATTTTTTTTTGCAAGAAGATAGCAGTCAGAGGTTTTTGAGGTTTTTTTTGGATTTTTTTACACACTTTTGTAAATATTTTATTTATTCATTTTCAAGCAGAGAGAGAGAGAGAGAGAGAGAGAGAGAGAGAGAGAGAGAGAGAGAGAGAACGCACCAGGGCCACCACCTTGTGGGTCTGGCTTATGTGGGTCCTGGGGAATTGAACCCCGGGCCTTAGGCACTGGAGGCAAGTGCCTTAATCACTGAGCCGTCTCTCCAGCCCTAAATGTGTAGCCCAGGCTGGCCTCGAACTCATGAATCCTCCTGCCTCCACCTCTTCAGCAATATCCTAGCAGCATGTGCTACCACAACCGGCAATAAAATATTTTTAAATGCCTTTTATCAAATTTATAAAATAATACTCATTATTCCAATTTGCTCATTAAAAATTATTAGGAATAGCAAAGTGTTTACTCCTCTGTTCATTGATCATGTGTATTTCTTCCTATGTCCACATATCTCCTTGTCATATCTCCATCATGCTCTTTGGCCTTTCTCCCCTCCTCTGGTATTCATCCTTTACTTACTGATTAGACAACATCTATCAAATCCTAATGGTATCAATTAGCTCTCATACACTTCAAAGACCTTTTCAAAATGCTTCATTTACATTTTATTTGTATAGTCAAATTTGTCATTTTCCATTTTTGTGGGTTTTGTCCTCAACATTACACTTAAAACGTCCTTCCCTACCCTAAAACAGAATATTCAGTATGTATGTTCTCAGACACCACTTTGCACGATCTATGAAGCTTACTGATGTGAACACGGCTGTGTAGAGTCTTACCTTAGTGAGCAACCCCTTCACTGTTGGTTTTCCCTCGCGCTGCAGGCAAAGGGGGTTTGCAGCTTGTACTCGAAGAACGTTCTGTAACACTTTGATCCATTCTTCCAATATATTGGGAGAGTCTGCCGTCAGGTAGTATGTGTGCTTTTCCGTGGTCAGCTAGAATGGGATGGGGAAGGCAATAGGGAAGATTTAGGTTTGCATTTCCTTCTCCATTCTTAAGACATCACTACTCAACATGAAAGCAATCATGCCAGACCTTGGATGTTGGGTTTAAACAAATGACTCCATAGGAATTTAGAATAATTTAACCACTTTACAAGGGTTGCAATCATTATGGTGGTGTGGTGGTGCATGTCTTTATTCCAGCACTTGGGAGGGAGAAGTAAGAGGATCACTGTGAGTTCGAGGCCAGCCTGGGACTACAGAGTGAGTTTCAGGTCAGCCTGGGCTAGAGTGAGAACTTACCTCAACAGAAAAAAAAATGCAATCATTAAATTATAATATTTCACTTCAGGTTAACATTTTTATAATATTAAATTCTGGGGTTATGATTTTTTTATCTTCACTCAGTAACATTTCCCCTTTTCTCCCTTCACTATTACAAGCTCCCGATTGTTGAATGAAGAGGAGAATTACTGGAGACAGTCATATAGCACAATTTTGGTAATAAAAGATCTCTTCTAGAGAAAAATGAGAAAATGAACTATACCAGAAGTAAAATTCTTGGCACAAACAGATAGTTCGTCATCCAAAATTCATAATTATCCAATCTCAAGTTAATTATATTGCAAATTTCCCAACTATCTCAGGAGCTTAGAATTGATTCTTGGCATCCATGCTCCAAGATACTCCAAGTCAAAGATGTCTCTGATTCACCCTTTTAATAAGCCTTTAAGGCATTCTCAGTTTATGGAAAGTATAAATCATATACTCTTCTGGCAAATGTAGTTTGTCTTCTGACCTCCAAAGGAGCAGGATTTACAAAAAAAATTATTAAAAATGTTTCAGAAATCAAGTGTCTGAGTCTGTATATATCCGACTATCTCATAAGCCAGGTTTAGGTTGAACAGGTAGGTGGCCTGGCTGCGACAGGACCTCTGCTCGCCTGCAGCTTTCTTCCTTCTTTGAAGTCCATGGGAGAACTGTCACTGGTGGATTCCTTATCAACATTCAAACACTCCTCAATTGTATATTGTTACTATTGTCTTCTTGGGAATTCATTAGCAGATAACCAACCCTTCCCCCTCATAGCTTGATATGTTGAGAGATGGAAATACCTGGGGGATGAAATCTGAATGAGTACCAAGGAAGAGTCGGTCAAGAACAGTGGGTACTACCCAGTTAACTAAGAGGAGCAACCTAATTCCAAAGTGAATGAACAGCCAAGCGTCCAGACTCCCTTCTACAAGCTGGGATATGAGAACTGAGTCTTGCATGATACCAAAAGAATAATGACAATGAATTCAAAACTATGTACCTGAACCGTTTGTTTGTTATCTCCTCTTAAAATACTGCAGGCTGCACTAAGTTCAATATGGCCCTGGGGTTTTCGAATCACATCACTCTGTTGAAAGGAAGAAAAGCAAATGTAAAGAAATCAACTCTAATGGTAATAAGAAATGCTTTGTGTCATTAATATATAAATAAACTTTCATTACAGAGAAGAAAAATCAGCCAGGAGTTTGATATATAGTTTGAAGAATTTGGGTCTAATTAGCAAGCACTTTCCACTCACCGGAGATTTGTAGTAAAGTAATTCACCACCTTTAAGGACAAACCACCTCCGCTTCCAAGTCTTGACTTTACCACTCATTTTTAGTAGATAGCCAGATTTTTCCAATGGCTCCTAATTAAAAAAAAAAATTAAAACAATTTTTCAGGCTTGATTTTTGGGAAGTCAAACTAGTGGGTTTGTTAAATTTTAAGAGTGTGGTCCAGTGTTTACAGTTTTCCCATTGTCACTGGAGGAAGAGCAGGTTTTCGGGAGCTTCTGCTCAGGCTGTGCGCACTCTGCATCCGTGGGGTAGGCATCAGGAGGAATGGCGTAATCACTTTCAGAAGCCACAGAGGAGACTGACACACCTCGAAAAACCAAGACATGATTGAGGTCAGTATTGGGTGCTGGGGTAGTCCAAATGCCAACTGTGAGTTCTCCTATAGAATCATAAACCTGCCATAGGTAGATTTATGTCATGAAGAGCTTAGTGCAGAAAACAGAACTAAGGGGCTTGCCACGCAAACCTCCAAGAAAGTCAAAGCAATGTAAGTCATATTTTGGTATGATTACAATCATAGCTCTTCTTACAGGCACAAAATATCTGCAGTCTGCTAATGTACCTCTATTGAGAATCTAAAATAAATACATTTTCATGTTGATATATAGGCAAATAAAAATTGAGCCTTAATTTACCAAGATTTCCACAGTCACATTTTAAACCACTTAATTTCTGTTACAACTTTTAAAGTAACTTCACATAATAAAAACATGATTTCAGCAGTACTTTTTATAAAGTCCAATAAAGTGCTATACAGCTCAAGACGCAAAATTTTTCAGGGCTTGGGGGAGATGACTCGGCAGTTAAAGGTACTGCTTGTAAAACCCAGGTTCAGTTCCCCATCATTCATGTAAAGCCAGATGCGAAGTGTCCAATGCTCCTGTGATCTCGGCAGAGCCAGGAGAATCTAAAGTTCAAGGGCCAGCTGCCTTGACATTTGTCTGTCTGTTAGCAGCCTGGCAGTTTGTTGGCAGCAGCAAGTAACCCTGTCTCAGGAAAAGTGAAGGGCAGACACCTGGAACTTGTCCTCTATCTAACCTCCACATGTGTGCTGCTGTACACATGCCTATACACACAAATCATTCACATTTTTTTTCCAAAATGAGAAGCAGTAAGACTTAAAGATATAAACAAATGGGCTGGAGAGATGGCTCAGTGATTACTCTTGCTTGCAAAGTTTGATGGCTTGGGTTTGATTCCCAAGTGCCACATAAAGCCAAATGCACAAAGTGGCGCATGTGTCCGGAGTTCATCTGCAGTGACAGGAGGCCATGCACATCCATTCTCATTCTCTCTCTCTCCATCTCTCTAGCAAATAAATTAATTTTTAAAGAGATATAATGACTATTTCATTTGCCACTAGGTATAAAATAAAATTCAGCAGAACATTTGCACAATAATCCAGTTGGCTTTATAGAAAAGTACTTGTGAATTACAGGCCACATTTGTATGGCCACTACAATTATATATTAAAAAATATTACACTGAAGGGCTTAGGCCATTATTCATTATAGTAACCATCATTTAATTTTTTTTTTTTACTAATTTAAAGGCATAGTTAATAACACTAGTCTTATAAGTCTACCCTTACTTGACTCAAACAGTTGTGATAATGTTTTTATTTTTCAAAGGATACCAAAAATTAGGAATCTCAGAGGTCATGCTGGCAAATGTCCTCATTGCCTGAGGAGTGTAAGGTCCAGAGATGACCAGAGATGATGCCACAGTGCCAGGCACTGCCAGAGGAGCTAGGGCTACAGCACACACAAAACGAGCATCACAGCCCTCAAGGAACACAGATCCTAGTGGAGGCAGAGAGATGCCTTACGGGTTGTAAGTGCTACAGAAACTAAGCTATGGAGCAGACGAAAGCCAACGGAAGAGGGACAAGGAGCAGAGGTCAGGGTGATCTCACTGAGGAGGCAAAGCTTCAGCAACGTGATGAAGATGGTGAGGGGCTCAGCTATGCAGCCATGGAGGCACACACCCCAGTGCTGGGGGACTTAAGGCTAACTTGGCTACAGAGCAAGCAAGTTCACAGCTAACCAGGCCTACATGAGACGGTCTTTAAAAAAAAATCATCACGAGACTAATGTAAAGGTCCTGAAGTACAGACATGCCCCTGTGTTAGAGCAATGAGTCCAGTGACTTCAGAGCTGAGTAAGAAGAGAAAGGAGGGGAGGAGAGCAAAGACAAAGAAACATAAAAACTGCCTTAGAGTCTAGGAGAGCCCCTGCCCTACCTGTTCTGATTTAAAGTGACCGGGAACAGCATGGGGCCAGGAAACCTGAGAGGAGCCCAGGCAAGACACCTAGGAGGGCTTGGAGCTCCTCCTAAGCTGAGGCTTTGAAAATGTCCAGCCCAGCATGAATACCAACAGACATGGACGCATGAAGACTTTCATAAAAGACAAATGCTGCTTAGTGGGATGAGCTCTCTGGGACCTTAACCTATGCGCAAAATTTCTTCGAAATCTACTAAAAGTTACAGGTATCAGATTAGCCAACAAAAATTCCACATACCTTTTCTTAGATTGAGCAAAGTCTACAGTACAAATTAGTCCAAATACCACAAGGTAACTTAGAAAAAAGAAAATTCATTTTGGCCAATTATTTCCCTTTATTCCCACGATAAAGTGATCTTTTTCCACAGCAAGAGAAAGCAGATGGTGGTGGTGGTGATGATTATGCAGTTTGGGCAAAATCTCAGAGAAGAAAGTAGAAACTAGAATATAAAAGTCTCAATCATGGGCCAATGATCTTGGGTTCAAACAAGTACTTTGATTCTTTCTGGAAATCCCACTGTGGGTAGAGTTTGGAATAACTATTGGGGATGTCACGGAGTTGTCTTGTGCACCTGCGCTCTTCCTTTACCTCGCTTCATGGCCCTGGGGCTGCCCGGCCCACTGCGGCTGCGCGTGTCTGACTCTGATGTCCGAGAGCTGGACCTGGAGCTGTCCTCTTCCTCTGAGCCCGATGAATCATCCAGGAAAGGGCTGCTACTTATTTGCGTCGCCTTCTAAAGTGAAGCAGGAGAGACTCCCTTTATCTATCTCTAAAGTTGCCTCCCTCTTTATACACAGTATGTATTTTTATAGAAAGAAGTCAGGGAATAGATAGAACTTTTTAAAAAATATTTTTAATATTTTTTTATTTATTCATATTCAAGCAGAGAGAGAGAGAGAGAGAGAGAGAGAGAGAGAGAGAGAGAGAGAGAGAACCAGGGCCACCACCTTGTGGGTCTGGCATATGTGGGTCCTGGGGAATTGAACCCAGGGCCTTAGGCACTGGAGGCAAGTGCCTTAACCACTGAGCCATCTCTCCAGCCCGGGGAATAGAACTTCTTGAAGAAATACAGAAACATATTTTGTCATTGTGAAAGTCATGTGGTCAAACCTCAATCTCTAATTAGCTAGGAATTTGTCAATTATAAACAATTCCTGAAAACATAAGGCTGTCGATATTTGACAGACTTTGCTTTAATTAAGTACTTCTGCCAAGGAAGGAGACCCTGACCTGGATATAAAGTTTCCATTACATCATTATAACGTTTCCTTTACATAATTAACAACCTGGGGGGGGAGGAGAATCATATGAAGATGAATGCCTTCCCTAATTATCTTCTCCAGACTTTACATTTGATATTAATTTGACATATTAATGTGAACTTTTAAAACTGCCTACAAAGAGGAAAAATGTTAGAATGGAATCTGGCGCTTGAAGAAACAGCTTTCCTGACACACCATGGAAAGAACCGTATGTCTGACAGGAACAGTGATTCATTACCCCCTTCAACGTTGTATAGACTGGGGTTGTCATATTCTTGTAGATTAGAGCTGTATAAAGGCCCGACGTGCTGTAGGAAAGCATAGTAGCAGAATCTGAAAAGGAAATCATTAAAAAATATTAAAGTACTCCTAAATATGAATTAGCATTCCTTTCTATTAAAGAAAACGCATGTGATTATTTCTATCAAAAGTACACACCCGATTAGAAATTACAGTCTGCTTTAAGAGTTATGTCACTTATAGGTTTACATGTATACTTTTTTGTTTTTTGTGAGTTTTTTGGTTTTTTGAGGTAGGGTCTCACTCTAGCCCAGGCTGACCTGGAATTCACTATGTAGTCTCAGGCTGGCCTGGAACTCAAGGAGATCCTCCTACCTCTGCCTCGCGAATGCTGGGAGTAAAGGTGTGCACTGGTTTTTGTTTTGTTTTTGTTTTATGACCGTATCTTGCCACATGGCCTTGGTTACAACCTGGTACTTATTAAGTAACCCAGTCTAGCTTCAAACTAGCAGCAATCCTCCAGCCTTGACCTTCTGAGTGCTGGGATTACCGGCACGCAATACTTATTTGAGAGAGACACACACAGACACAACAGACAAACAGACATACAGACAGACAGACAGAAAGTGAGTATGGGTGTTCCAGGCCCTTCAGCCACTGCAAAGGAACTCCAGATGTATGCACCACTTTGTGCAGCTGGCTTTATGTGGATACTGGGGCAATGAATCTAGGTTGTTAGGCTTTGCAGGCAAGCAACTTAACTGCTGAGCCATCTCTCCAGCCCCTATGTTATATGTATGCATATTTTTTACATGTGTTTTTCTCTCCAAGGAGACTGAAATCTCTTTGAGGAGCTTGAAACATGCTCTTATTTCTTCAGCACCCTGACACATGCTTAGTTCAGGTTGCGTATGAGTAACTATGGGCTGATTAGGTAAGCAAGCCCTTTGAGATGTCCTTGGGCTACTCAGAGCCCTGTTTCTGACATGGTATTGAAACACCATCATTGGGCTGATGAGAGGGCTCAGCAGTTAAGGCGTTTGCCAAAGAAGAAAAGCCTGAGTTCTATTCCCCAGTACCGACGTAAAACCATATGCACGAGGTGGCACATGTGTCTGGAGTTTACAGTGGCTGAAGGCCCTGGTCACCTATTCTCTCTCTCTCTCCATCTGCCTCTCTCTCTCTCTCTCTCTCTCTCTCTGTCTCAAATGAATAAATAAATATTTATTTAAAAAAAACACACCATCGACCCATATCCCTGATGAACTTGGATGCAAAAATCCTAAACAAAATCCTAGCAAACCGAATACAAACCCACATCAAGACTGTAATTCACCCTGACCAAGTCGGCTTCATCCCAGGGATGCAGGGATGGTTCAACATACGAAAGTCGATAAATATAATTCACCACATTAACAAACTCACCAGCAAAAACCACATGGTCAT
>PVHP010018807.1:0-33419 GCA_004024765.1 Zapus hudsonius
ACAGGGTTTTGCCTCAGGCCTGGGGAGGGCACTCAAGAGCTTTGACAGAATTCTGTCTTGTTGTTGGAATCTCATGAGTCGCTTTGGTCAACAGCTCAGTGAGGGAAGGAACCAGTGGTTGGAACCAGGGGTTGTCAGGCTGATCTAATTATTCACAGGCTTAGACTCTCTCCCCTACTACTCATGGCCCCTCTTGCCAAAATATAGTACTTTACATACAGTTTGACCCAGATTAGTAACCTATGTAGAGTATAAATACAAGAAATGTTAATGTTTGTGTGTGAAACTGTTAAATACTCCACAAAATGAAGACTATATAAAGACATACCAATTTTAGTAGGGAGAAACGACACAAAGCACAAAAAGATTAAGTAGAGAAGCTTTTGACATTTAGGAAATATTAAAGGAAACTTGGAGTCTAAATGTAGACCACAAGAGAATGACTGACAGGGAGTGGGAGAATTTTTATTTTCATGAAGATATTGATAGAAAGCAAGTTGATTGTTTTCTTCTTATATTCTGTACAGTATTAGAATAAAGGAAAGGAGCTGCACATGTATTTAATTAAGAGGCATCATTAACTTTAGTGTCATATGAACATTACAGAGGCCTTTCACCTCTGAATGAAAATACAGAGAAGCTGCACTACTTGATTACCAATGTTCTTGGTTTCTTAAATTGCACTAATGCTTGCACTTTATCTTCTGGAAAAAAATACCTTTTAGGATTTGAAAAACAATCCTTCCCACTTGGCATTAAGTTTTGGCTCTGCAGAGAAAATATAAATTTATAGACAAAAGTAATTTTCAAAGACTATATAAAATGAATTTGTTCCATATTTATGGAAAGAGAACAAGTCTAAAAGTCAATTCAACAAATATTTATGGAGCATTTATTCAACATCTTCTCTAGATAGTATCATATAGAGGAAGCTAGATTTTAAATGGTATAAGGTCATAAAAAAAAGTTATAGTGTTTTTGTTCTAGTTTCAGAAGGGGAATACATTGATAAATATGAGTAGTTTTTACTCCATCCTTTATTTCATTCACATCATCAATCATTGTTTTGTTAGAAAGAAAGACAAATGTATTGATTGTCAGCTATGTGTCAAGCACTTCCTAGAATAGCATGCCTAATAAAACAATGGAGAAAAGGACTCAAAATATTCAACAAATAGTTGCCCAATCAAACCAGCAATAATGAAAGCACCAAACCCTAGTATGAAATGACTGCTACAGTCTTTGCCTACATGTAAGAACTCTACAAAAATGTGACCAGTAAAGTCACTCCTGGTTATGGATGTCAGATTTGAACTGCAGATGTTTGATGTTTACCTGACAGTCATTGATCTTTGACTGGTCCAATATCTCCTTTATTGACCTTATATAAATGCAAATGTTTATTCCATACAATTACATATTGGAATTATGTAACTTGTTTTGATTTTACAGGACTCAACAGCTAAGGTTTAAAAGTCTTAAAGTTGGTAAAGCTTATAGGACTTTTTGAAGTTGGACTGAACAAAATTTACAATATGCAATGGTCATGAGTTTATGGAGGTCCAAGGGTAGAATGTTGCAGTTTGAATGTATGTCCCCACACTCAGGTATTTTAATAAAGCTCATAACTTTGCTATCCAGCCCTAAGGTGTGTTTGAGGGACAATCAAATTTTAATGCCAAAGTTTTGCAAAGAGATTTGAGATCTCCCTGGGTCCCTGATGTTTTGCTTGATGCTTTTGGTGTTTGCTGGCTAGTGATGGTTTCTCTCTGCTTTGATGTCTGGAAGCAGATTCTTCTGCTACTATGATGTTAAGTTTTGTTGTCAACTTGACCATTTTAGTAATCTTGGGTGGGTCACTGATGATGCTTACAGGAAGGCAGCTTCTCAGTAGAGGGCAGGATATAAGGAAGTTAAGGGGAGCTAGAAATAAATATCCTTTCCTGGGAGGGCAGTGCAAGAAGGAAATTCCAGAGTCTCTGGAAGTCAACAAGCCTGGGGAAGTGTTGCAAGACCCCACCCTAATTCTATATAAAGGGGAAAGAAATCTCTCTCTCCCCCTTGCCTGTTTGCTGTTGTGTGTATGGCTCTGGTGATATCTTTCTTTCTTTCTTTCTTTCTTTCTTTCTTTCTTTCTTTCTTTCTTTCTTTCTCTCTCTCTTTCTTTCTTTCTTTCTTTCTTTCTTTCTTCTTTCTTTCTATTTTTCTCTCTCTCTTTCTTTCTTTCTATTTTTCTCTCTCTCTCTTTCTTTCTTTCAATTTTTCTCTCTCTCTTTCTTTCTTTCTTTCTTTCTTTCTTTCTTTCTTTCTATTTTTCTCTCTCTCTTTCTTTCTATTTCTCTTTCTTTCTATTTCTCTTTCTTTCTATTTCTCTTTCTTTCTTTCTTTCTTTCTTTCTTTCTTTCTTTCTTTCTTTCTTTCTTTCTTTCTTTCTTTCTTTCTTTCTTTCTTTCTTTCTTCTGTCTTTTTTTCTGTTTGGACCCCTAAAAGTGGGCCAGCCTCTTTCTCCATTATGGTACTTCCCCTGAATCTGTAGCTTCAGTAAATCCTATTCTCTTTCCCCCATATTCTGTGCCTGATTTGGAGATTCTTCCCAACTGCCTGTGGCTGACTGTGACAGCTACTGGTAGACCTTTCCTCTGTATCTGTAAACATGAAAAATCCCTTCCTCCTCTAAAATGTGTTTGGTTTAGATGTGCTTCCCAGCAATGTGGAACTATCTCCTAAACATAGCAAATTGTTACAGGATATTAAAGAGAGACATTCTCATTCTGTATGGTTGGCATTCAAAATGACAGACATTTCTAGAAGTTATAAACATTTTTATGCACATAAGCATAGTTTCCTCATGCAATTCACCAACCACATCCTTTGGTGTCTTCTCAAATAGCTAGAAATATTTGTTCATAAAATACATGTGGCTTCGTTCTAAATTTCTCTAAATTGGCAGCAACCAAAGTGTCCTTCAAAAGGTGAGTAGATGAACACATTCACAATCAACTGTCCAGTGATTGAAACTGGAGTACTAACCTATGGAGGAAATTTAGATGAATGCATCATATTACTTGAAAAGAATTTGTTACAAGAACATGGCATTCTGGAAAAGGCAAACATTCAAAGATAGCAAAAACAATAGTGGTTGATGGATAATTTAGATTTGTGGTTAATGGGAGAAGCCAATTTGGACTATATAGGAAATTTCAAAGTAGTTAAGGCTATATGTCAGAATATGCTTTAAAAATAAAAAAGAAATAAAAGAAAAATAATAAAGAGGAGACAAAGAAAGGAGGGAGGAGTGAAGGAACGAGGAAGAGAAAGAGGGAGGAAAGAAGAGAGGGAAGTAAAGAATAAAAGATTTGTACTCAAATTATAAGATTTTACTGTAAATTCAATGAGATAATTCTAAAAGGCAAGCTTTAAATCATTTTAATATTTATCTTCTACAAATAAATAACATTTTATAAAATATTTTCTAAAGTAACATACAGTAATTTGAGAATAGACACTGTTTTCTGACATTCTTTTGCCCCACTTAGAATAGACAACAACTCCAAATTAAAATGTCCAAATATTCTCTCTGCGCATTTTACTAAAAATAAACTCATACAAAACTTTCATAAGAAAAGCATAGAGGGATCAATTTGAATCAATATACCTGCAAGAATATGCCTTGAGTTTACTTGGTCTTTTCCAGTCTGTCTGCTTTCCATTATGCTACCTAATATATCTACAGTGCAATGCTCAATATCTGACTCAGGGTAATTCTGCCCACAAAAACCAGGTGCCTTTTTTCTAACCCTTGTCAGAAAATTGACCTTACTTAATATCTATTTTCCTGATTTATTACTTTAAAACACCAACCTCAAGGTAGGTAAGAATTATGAGGCCTGAATCACATGTGTGTATTGCATTGGAAGCGAAGCCAAAGATAATAAATTCTAACATGAAATGGTCTAATTGATTACAGAAGATACATTGAAGCTGCAATGCACTAAAGCTATCTAAGAATTTGCATATAGAATCACTATGATAATATTATGACCTTCATAATAAATAGTGGAAAATAATTTAAAATATTCAATACATTAAATTAGAATAAGACTTCATTGATAGAATATCAAAACTTTTTCTTTGAAACATATGATTCTATTGATTAATTAACATGCAAATGATCAGAGAATTCCTTTCAAATTCTTTTCCATTATCCTTCAATAATGAAACTAAGTATTTTGCCCAAAAATACGTGATCATTGTGGAGCCTAACTGTTCTCTTTCATAAATTATAGTTGAAGACTAAACATTGTAAATGGACAAAGGTAGATATTCATGCATTTATCCAAATTATTTTATATTGTCTTTTTAATACATTTAATTAAACACTTAAATTATTAAGTATAGATTCTTTCAGTCTTAATTTTAATAGAAATAATAATTTAGTAAATAATTAAAATAGTCATTTTAAATTATCATAATTTAATAATATTATTATTTCACAAATAATCACTCTAATATAATATTACAATATTATTATAATTTAATAAGTGAAGAATGATTAATTTATTTAATAAATATTTTTAAAATAAAAAATTAAGATAAGTGACCTTTTAAAATATTATAACCATAAAAGCACATTAATATCAAAATAGCATTTATTATTTGTACTAATGTGTTATGGGCTCTGCATTTCATTACTATCTTTTCATGTATTAATTGACAGTCATTAGAAATTAGACACAATGTACTTTAACATAAATTGTTTTTATAGAGGGCAAGATTAGGAGGCCAAACACTTCATAGATATTTACAATAAATAATATGCACACTAAATTTCTTCGATATATTGTTACATTTTATATACAATAAAGAGAGAATACAAAATATACATTTTATTAATATCAAAATATTTCTTGAGTGGGGCTTGGTGGTACATACCTGTAACCTAGCACTGGGGAGACAGAGGTATGAGGATTGCCATGAATTTGAGGACACTCTGAGCCTACATAGTGATTTTCAGATCAGCCTGGGCTAGAGTGAAACTTTACCTTAAAAATATATATTTCTTTATAGTATCTTTATAGTGAGTTGCTATTAGAGTTCACGATTTCTTGACAAAGTAGAAGAAAATATGTGGCCCTTCAAAAAATAAACAAATGTTTATTGGCAAACTAGTATATTTACAATAAATGTCATCATTCTTTAATATGTTTGTATTAATACACCTACCACATATAAATATTTTCAACTCTCTTCACACGTAGTTGATTTCTTTTTTGACATAGTTAACTAAAATATTCTTTCTAAATAGTCTCAAAAATTTCTGCTTATTATTTAAATAGTTTGACTCAAAGATAACAATAAATAAGACAAACTCTGAAAAAAATGCATTTACTAATTAGTTACACATAAATACTATAACAGTGCTGTTTCTAAAACAGGGAAATTTTATTCTATGCATTCATGGTAATGTTTATTACCATTGTACTAAGACATTAGCTTTCATTAATAATGTAGCTAACAATTTCCAGGCATTTCTTTTATTCTGACAGAATTTAAAAAAGAGGTCTTCACCTCTTTTGAAAATCATAGGGAAAAGTGATATGTTTTAGTATATTAGTTTAATTGATTTTCTATAACAAACACTTCATATTGGGTGGCTTAGACAGCAGAAATCCATTCTTACAATTCTGAGGCTCAATAACCATAATTAAGTTGCCTATGTGGTCAATTCCTAGCTTGCAGTCAACTATCTTCTTCTTAAGTCTTCACTGTTTGAAAGAAGGTCTGGTATTCTTCTCCCTTATTTAACATTAACCAGCATTTTAAAGTCTTTCTTTCCAATACAGTCTCTTAGGGTACTAGAATATCAACGTGAGTTCTATGGGGAAACATTTCATCACATAATACAGAGACTCTACCAATACATTAAAAATTAACAGAATACCCACTCATCATTCATGTCATTGTCTTGGATTCATTTTCACCATCCATCTTGCCTCCTTGAAGCTTCCCTCTTCTCCTTTCTCTTCTTTAAAATAACAAAGTTCATACATAGAATAGTCAGTAGAAAGCACTTATGAAATGAACTGTGGAGTTTTTAAAACCCTCAATCATGATCCAACATGAAGAAAATTAGAAAAGAGATCACTCAGCATATTGATTTAAACAACACACACCAGCTTGATATGCTGAGGAAAAACTGAGCCTTTCTTTCTGAGACATTTTGTGTTATATGGGAATAAAGTACTATAATTTCTAACTAGAAAGTCTCATTTATCTCTCTACATTCTCTTGCTAAAAAGTGTTTTTAATCATATTATATATCTAGTATGAAACCTAGAATGTTCATTTGTTGAAATATTGGTTGTTCATTGTTTGAAATCTGTTCCCATAGGTGACCAACATTTCAGTGATTAATGGGAACTTAGATTCAGAAGAGCTACAGAGATGAAAGTTTCCTGCACAAGCATAAATTTAGGTGGGTAATCAGATGCACACTCCTAGTGATTTAAATTTCCAAATAGAAATAAAAATCACCACAGAATGTTAGAGATCTATGTTTGCGTTAGCAGGAGACACAGAAACTTGTTTTCAGCTCCAAATGCAGGAGCAGCAGAAACTGCAGGGATCTTGGCCAGAGCATCCTATGTTATGTTGCACAGAAGTTTCACAGGTGTAAAGCAGGGAAGTGGAGTATGAAAACAAATTGTCATTTCAATTCAATGTAAATTAGCTAACAGCAATAGCTGTCTCTGGATATTTGTACTCTATTAAACATGAGCAGATCCATGACAAGACACACCCCTACCTACAAATATGTTTTCTGTGTACATATAGTGTACAGGCATGCATATGGACACATGTGTTTTCAGGTGCATGTGGGCATGTTTAAAAATAAGAATACAGTCCAGGGGTTTATTTCATTTGTCTCCCATAATCTTTCTCCACCTTATCTATTGAGATAGCTTCTCAATGAGTAGGAGCTTATACTTTCTACCCTGCAAACCTCAGGGATCCTCTACATACCCACCTCTCCCCTCCCACTGTAAAGGGGGCTTGCTAGTCCCAAGGCCCCTTAAAACTTGGAATATGTGGATTCTTGTCATATAAATTTAAAAAAAATAAAATTATAGACTATCAGAGGATAAGGTTTAGTGGGAGACTTTATTTAAGAGGAGGAGAGGAGAAGCTACAGAAATCTCTCCCCATGAGTGAGGAGAAAGCACATGGGGGAGGTGCTAGCCACATGGCTATGAAACCAGGAGATCTGCACTGATCAGCCAAGTAAGAGAAAAAAGGAAAATTATAACAGGGCTCCCATCATGAGAAATGAAATCTGTGTGGGAAAGAAAGGGGGATGAGACTAGAGGGAATTTTACTAAAAGTCAGCAGGTTTAGGAGTCTCTGCTGAACAGCTGTGAGGAAAAAGAGCAATCTTTCCTTCTCCAGGTAACTAGGTCTTCTGGCCCAGGTGAGACAGAGAGACAGCTGGTTGGCCTGGCTTTGACCAATCACAGTCTCGGGATTAAGTTTGAGTTCTAGTAAGAGACACCTCCCAGTCTAAGGAGGGGACCAGGTAAGGAAAACATAAATCCAAGGAAACTCCTGGCTACATTTGGGGTCCCAATCACCCTAACCTGTCACACAAACACTCCTCACATTTATACTGAGGAGCCAAACTTGGATCTTCACGTTTGTGTCTCTTACATATTTTTTCCAAGCCATCTCCCCAGCCTCCACCACTGCTATTTATAAATAATATATGATAGCTTGTTCCTAACCATTTTATGTTTATAGTCTCTTGGCAAAGTTGACAGAACTTTTGGACTGATACAATGAAAATGATAAGGTAGAAAGAATTATAGTGCTATAGTGTATTCCTAAGGAATTTTATTAATTTATTTTGTGTGAATTAAAGTGTAATCCTATCATATTTTATGAATATATATTTATGTGTATAGTATTCATGTATAGATTACTATTTTATGAATAGATATTTATGTGTATAGTATTCATGTATAGATTACTGTTTATAAGTGTATGGGTGCAGGTGTGTGCTGGTGTGTGTGTGCATGCACAAGGAGACTAGAGGTTGATGTCTGCTGTCTTCTTCAATTTCTCTCCATTTTATTTATTCAGTAGGGGCTCTCACTTGAATCAAGTACTTAATGATTAAGCTAGTCTAGCTAGCCAGCTTTCTCAGGAGCAGAATGTCATCACATCCCTAGCAATGGGATTACAAATCAGCCACCACACCAATTAGGCATTTAGGGGTACAGAGATCCAAACTCAGGTTCTCATGATTGCACTAGTACTTTACATTCTGAGGCATCACCTCAGCTCTCTTGGACTCCTTAGATGTTTCTCTACCACCCTAATATTTTCCCTTGTGAAGACATTGACAATGGTCTGTTTTATTATTATTATTATTATTATTATTATTATTATTATTATTAATATTTTAGTTGGAGTCCTGTTCTGAGAGAACTATATGCATATTGTAAATTTAATAAGAAGGGGAAAGGTATGAAAGCCATCATGCATTTTATAACTAGCTAGGGTGGGGTGGGACCACAGAGGTGCTGAGAGCAATGGCAAGGGCCAGAGGGAGTCAATCTCTGCATCATTTCCTCCTTAACTCTTCTCAGGTGAATTAATTGCTTGAATTTTTAATCAGGTGTTTAAATATCCTGAGCCAAGGAGTGAAATTGCAGAGCTTAGCTTCTCCCAACTCGCCCTAGTTTAGGAGCGTTTTGAAAAATATTGTAGCTCAAAATAGAAATTTAAAAAGTTGCCACACAAAGACAAACTTTGAACTGATAAATGAATATGTAGATGGCATGTATAGTTCAAATGAGTAAAAAGGGGATGCTTGGTTATACAATAAGAATACATTACTTAATTCCAGAAATCACTCAGTGTAAGTAAAAAAGAATGCCAGGTACATATTGTTAACTATTTTATTTTTCCTTTTGTTTCATTTACATTTATATCATTTGCTAAGAGTTCGGGTTTAGTGTTCTTTTATTTTTTTTCATATGAATTTCTAATTGTAATGGTGCCACTTGTTGAAAAGATTTCTCTATCTGGGTTTAAAGATAATGGTATACTTAATGAAAATAAATTGGCCACATGTACGTGATTCTGTTTCTATTGCATTGGTGTCTATGAGTGTACCTACACCAGTACAAATACAAGTAGATATACTATAGGTTTATTTTGCTCTCTTATTAAATATGTATGGAGTTCATGCTACTTAAATACCATTTAAAACATTGATTTAATTATCCATTGCTTACGTATGATGTAACTGATTTTTTATTTTGACTGTATCTTGTGATTAATCTTACTAAATTCACTCAGATCTAATACATTTTATAAAATTTCAGTCTTTTTTTACATATTCTTCAAGTTACTTCCAAATAAAACTTTACCTTTTGTTTATACATACATGCAACTTTTGTTAGCTTGTTCAATACTTTGCTGAGTAGAAATGCTAAGAGTAACTCGACATGACCTATTCGTTTTACAGGGCAAATTCTCATTGGTTAATTCTAAGTTTTTCATAATTATGATCTTGAAATTCATGAAATGCTCTTTCTAGAGCATAACATGATTACTTCATAATAAAATGCTGAGTTCTTCCAAGTGATTTTCTGCATCTATGCATATATCTATGGTTTTCTCCTGTATTTTCTAGCTATTGGGTGGGAGGGCTGATTACAGAATCCAAGACCTAAAAAATTGCTTGACAACCACTGACCTATTGATGTACAATCCAAACCCTTCTGGGTAATCATCATAAAGACTTTTTTTGTGGATAGATTTTCAAAAAAGGATTCTTCATCACCAGAACATTGTTTATCATCTTTTCTTGATTTGTTAAAGTTCATATGGTTAAAATTCTGTTGAATATTTTGTACCTTTATTAACAATAATGGTAGTTTGTTGTTTTACTTACATCACAATAACACAGCCTGAATACTACCTAGGTTTGGCAACTCCTTATGATATTCTGAACATCACATGCTTTATGACATTAATTTTCTTTTGTCATGTTATTCTTTTGCTGAAATGACCTCAATCATATTGCCTAGTTTTGCATTCCTTTGTTTCAAACTCCTATAAACTACCTATATTAGATCACCTGTAGCTCTTTTTTTACTTGATTTCTATATATCTGTTGTCCAGTTGAGTATTGATGTTTTACTTATTCACTTGTGCCTAAGCTCCAAAGATATGTTCACATTAAGATATCAGTAACAGCAAAGGCATGGTTTTAAGAATTAGGAAAATACTAATAAATTGGGAAAACAATAATAAAGGAAAAATAAATCTGTCAGGTGGAGTTATTATTCTATGAATAGTGGCAGGAGTCCTTAGGTAACCTGGCAATTTATTTGTTTCTGGTGTTCATCCCTCCTTTCTTCCCTTCTTCCCTCTACCTCTGTTTCATTTCTTTTCTTCTTCATTTTCCCTTCTTTCCTTCTTTCCTTCCTTCCTTCCATCCTTACTTACTTATTCCTTTCCTCTTTCCCGCTCTTCTCTCATTTCCCACCCTTATTATTCATACTTTCTTACTTCTTTTCTGCCTCTCTCTTTTCTTCCACTTTGATCATGCAGAAGATTGGGCCCATTTTCTATGAGATGATATGTATGAAGTCTATCACTAAGGTATACTTTAAACACCAGAAACTTATAAGCATGTTTGTTATCATTCAGAATACTGAAGTTTATATGACAGACTAAAATGGAATTTACATTAATATGATTCAAAGTGTTAAATGCTTCAGATATAAATTATTTGTATATTTTCCAAAAATGTAAATTATATTTTAAATTTACTTGATTGATTCTTGCAATAACAGAATAATTCCTATAGATATTTAAAAGTATGAAGTTATTTCCTAATATAAAGCTGTATAACCTTATTCAGAATCATTTTAAATATATATTTTTATTTATTTTAAAGTTATAGTTCTGTTTTGCTATTATGTGTGCACAACCATTTTTTTTCCTTTAAAACGTAAATTGTTACTATTAATTTTATTTCTTTTTAATCTTGGCTTCATGACACAGGCCTACCACTTGGAAAAGGGAAGTAAGAGAACCCAGAATTCTAGGTCATTCTTGGTACATGCTGAAGTTGAGGTCACCTGGGTTTCTCTCAGATCCTGTCTTAAAAAAAGTAATGTTTATAATTTCATTAATTGAAAACTGAATTAGAGATCAAGTTCCATTTTCATTCCTCTTATCATGTTAACATAGGATATTACTTTTTGCAATCATAAAAACTTTTGCTGTTATTATCATTAACATTCTTTTCCATTTATTGTCTCAAGTGGTGTCAAAAGTGTGGTAATGTCAACCCCAGAATAATTTTAACATCATTTTTATTTCTTGTGTACCATGTCTCTCAACTTACTGGTTTTTTGTTTTTTTTTGCTATCCGTTTCATAAACTGTATTCCAATCCACATGCATGTAACAAAATGTGACTTACTGATTGCCAACCCCAGAGCTTCCTGTCAGTCTTCATTCTGCTCAATTTAGCAGTGGCCTTGCACACAGTCAATCACAATGTTTTGTCACTGGTCTTCACAGGAAGCGACATTTTCTCATCTTGCTTCTCATTGTACCAATCATCTGTGTGGCAAAGATCCTTTCAGAGATTCCTAATGTACCACTTAGGTGGCACAATTAACAGCTAGGGTTGGTGGAAGCACTGTAGGGCCTCCTTGCTCTCTGCTGTGTTTCCGGAATGTGTATGGTCTATGAAGAACCCAGATGTAATAGAGGCACACAGAGTCAGTTATTGAGGAAAATGTGCCATTTAATCATTAATGTGCTTCTTTATAAATGTCCCATGTTCAGAATTCTGAATTTTTGTTCCTGAAGCAGACAACAGTTTCTCTTAGGATGCTTCTTACATTTCAAAAGCAAACAGACTTGATGTAACTTCCATTGAAAATGCTTTTAGAATTAATGATGAAATAGTAACTAAAGTGATATATTTACAATGTATAGTTTGCATTTGTGAAGTTAATTCATTATTGGACACCCAGCATAGATGTAAGCAAACAGTGTCCAGAGAGACTAAATATGGTAAGACAAAAATAATCAATATTAGCACGCTATATATTTTCTTTCTAAAGAAAAAATACTGTAAATTAAAACAAACACTCTTTTGTAAAAAAAAAAGATTTACAAAATTGACTTTAAGTAAAATATACTATATAAACTGAAACCAGAAATTCAGATTATTTATCTAGTTTCTCACAATTCCCTAGGCTGTTCATATGTAGTTAAGTGACTCAGATCTTGAAAATGGCTTAAATATGTCATTTCATATAGGGGATCAGTTAATATTAAAAATCTTATATATAAAAATAAATGTGTGACTAGCAGATAAAAAAGAAGAAGAAGCAACATGCTCTATTACATTTTTCAGAGTATTTTTCACCTGGAAAAACTGATATCATAAGATTATTTAATATTTTAATGATTCTTCTCACTAGAAGTGTGTCCTAGCACAAACACTGAACTGTGAGTTTTATAAGGTCATGTAAAATTATGGGTGAATGGCTATGAAACAAAAAGGTGTAAGACAGTGTCCCACTCAACAACAGGTAGACTGGGTTTGTACTGGATATTGCAGTTATGAAGACAGTTGAATGGGCACCTGAAGGATTTGGGCCAATGCATCAGCACAGCTGGAAACAGTGGCAAGACCGGCAGGAGTCCTGAGGGGTCATCTTTCACCAGACATAGAACTTCCCTGCTTCATTTCTAAGGGAAGAAAACAAGATTCCAGCAATAATGATGAATCTGAACCTCAAACTGCAATGGGTGTTTAGTTTTTTTTTTTCCTCCCACCACGTTCTGGCTACTGGATTTAGCTAAAAATAAATAAATAATAATTAAATATTAAAATAAAAATAAAAAAATATGAACCACCCGCTGGCCTTCACACAGGGCCCAAATGAAACCTATGAGAAAGTCATAAGATAAACAGTAGACCTATCATCACCACAGCAAGTCTGATAACCCATGAAATTTCAATGGAGACAGACACCAATGATACTCAACACAACCCAAAACAGAAGTCCAGAGACACTTAAGATCTCAACAAGAAAGCAGAAAAACTCACCTACCATGACACAGGGAACTGAGCAGAAAAGGGGGTGGAAAGAATGTAAGAGGCACATGGTGGAGAATATCCAGAGACACTGCCCCCCTTGGCAACAACGCATAAAGGGAGAAGAAAACACAAAAAAGTTGCTTACTCTGACCTGGGTTCAGTTCTCTAGTACTCATATAAAGCCTGATACACAGAGTTGTGTATGCATCTGGAGTTCATTTGTTGAATGGCAAGAGGCCCTAACTGCTCTCTCTTTCTCTCTCTCTCTCTCTCTCTCTCTCTCTCTCTCTCTCTCTCTCTCTCTCTCTCTCTCTCTCTCTCTCTCTCTCTCTCTCTTTCTTCTCATGCAAGTAATAAAAAATACATGTAAAAATCTTTCTGCTATAAAAATGAATAATTGGGAAATTTCATAGAAATGAAAATTATTTAATTTTACCTACATCCAGCAAGTAGGCAGGGTCAAACTAATGTATTAATTTAAGTAGCAAAGACATCTCTCACTAACAACAGGTTATGTAATTCAGACCAACTTTGCTAGAAAGATCAAGGAAAAATCAATAAAAAACAATACATGTGACTTAGGACATCTATGTGCTAGAAAGACTATAAATTCATATAGACAGTAGTCACAAAAAGTAAAGAAAGAAAAAAAGAGAGATCTGATTAATATTGGAGGGTCTTTTTAAAGGAATATCTAACAAGTGTAAGACAGGAGTATGAATGGCACAGCTGTTAGAATAAACATACATACACAAATACATACATAGGACATACTTGTATTACAGATTCTAACTCAAAAGGAAATGGAAATAGAGGGAGAAAATGGGAGAGGGGCAGAGGAAATAAGAAGCAAGAAAATAAAAATGCAAGAGAGAAAAAAAAACAAATGAGGTAAAAGATGAGATAATGCTAATGTCCTCAAAATAGATTATTACTCACAATACATGCCAATTTAGAAATTCACAGTTATTTAAAATATCCTCCAAACAAAAAACAAGTGATGTCTATACCAGGAGAGATAGTCTGGAATGTCATTTACAACCCTAGAAAAATACCAACAATGGAATTTTGTCAATGTGTGTGGAAATTTAAAAGATGGAAAATTACATATATATTTTTTTTCCAAAAAAAGCATTGTGAGAGTAATCAAAATCAAGTTGATTTTTGGATGTACACTAATTCATTAATTAAAATAACAGAAATATGCTCTGATGAGAATAAAAGGTTAATAGATTTTGAGATACTTCTGTAAGTCAGGGAAATGCCATATATTGTTAGGATTTATTAATCATTTTTATAATTTCAATGGTTTTTAAAGAAAAATCTGTAAGCAATGTAAAATTGAATTACAGAATAAAGATAAATGTGGCATTACAATGTATTATTTCCACATAACATAAAATGACCCAACCACAGAAACACCTATGTTAGCACTTGATAACTAAGAGATCCTGTGAATCCGGAAAGGAAAACTGCTCCCATAATGGCAGCCTATGTAATGCAGGAAGGTGATCCACCAGCTGCCAGGGGAACAAGGCCAATGATATTCTGAGAAAGCAGGGGACATCCTCAAGTCATTTATTAGAATTTAAGATTTATAATTATCATAAAATGATATTGGAGTGTCTGCTAAATTCCTGAAAGTTCTAATCACACTCTAAAAAGAATAGAGCCATGAAAACAATGGAGTTGTCCACAGACATTTAGAACTTTGGAATTCTATAGTGAGAGTTCTGATAAAATAATACCTAAAAATAATAATATGGTTTAATTTTCCCTAAAGCTCTCAATAGGGAAGATAGTAAACCTTTTGTTGTCTCAACCATGAGACTTGTGCTTTCTGTACAATGAAGATTTCAGATGATTTTTTCCCAAATTAGGAGCAGCTTTATTAAAGTAAATTTTATATATATATATATATATATATATATATATATATAAAGGGTCATTCTCATTATCATTTTTAAAAATGAGGATATATCTTTTCAGTGTGATTCTTACACTTAAATATTACAAAGGTAGTTTAAAATGGAAAGTTGAAGAGATCCTGTCTGATTGTCAACTATTTCTTGTTCACAAAGGAGAGCTATCGTTATGATGATCACAATTTTCATGTGCACATTGTGTGCAGATGACTGTGCTTTATGTGCATGGGGATGCCAGAGGAGTTTGTTATCAGAGACTAGACCCTGGCAAGCCCTACCTCTCTGTCTGTCTCTGTTCTCTTTATCTCTTGCTCTGCTAAATCAATCAATCAATAAAAATATTTTAAAAAATAAAGAAAAGAAAGTGTGAAATGTATATAGAAAACTCTGTTACTATTCCATAAATTCCTGTAAGTTTATATTTATTTCCAATTAATATGAGTTAAATATTAAATATCAAATCCAACTAAATTTGCATTTTGATTCTAGGCCACTGAAATATATTAATAAATTGTCTTTAGTTCAGTTACACATTTTTTGCACAGTTGTATGTGCAAATTCTTTATCCATCTCATTATCATAAGATTAAGAAAATAAATAAATGGATGTTAGAAACCAGGGTTCTGAATTGAAGAGAGTAAAATAAAACAAGAGCCAAGCTTAAATTGTGCTTTTAATTAAATTAAAATTAAATTAAATTAATTAATTAAATTAAAGCTAAAAATTGTGAATTTTGTGATTTTTAAATTGCAATTAGAAATATCAATATTATTTTGTTATTTCAATGAATTACAATATATCAATGCAACTGAGGAAAGTACTGAGACATAAGAACTCTTAATTAACCTAGGCTAGGTGGTGGCAGAGGCAGTAAATATCAAAATGGTTTGAAACAATGGTTTTGTGATGTGTTAGCTTTGAATTAATGCACAGCTGGTGATCAAATATATTACATGAGATTTTTAGGGGACATACTAGACCATAAGTACCACAGCTGGTAACATCTTTCATCATAGGAAAACCTTCCCTGGTGATGAGAAGAACCCACTGTGGAGGAGGATATTGATGAAATCTTGCAAACTCCTCTAGTGTCTCAGAGCTTGCACAGAAAGATGGCCTCAAATTAAATAAGGATCACTTCCTTATTAAATAGGATTATTAAGATAATTATTGTGGCAATTATATAAAAGCTATTTATACATTTAAAGGGCACCATATTATACATCAATTTAATAAATCAAATTACTGATGATGAGCTGAAATGTTAGCATATTTAATGTGCAGGTACAAGAATTAAAGCTCCTTATATCAACACCTGGTTGGTTTTAATGTTTACTGAAATAGATCCATGATCTGAAACATAGCACTGGCACACAATCTGTGCAATAGAAGTATGCAAGTATAAAGAAAATCGATTTTCGTGTTTCCAAGCGGACAGCGGAAATGGTGCGGAACAAGTACTACAAACACATGATCATCCAGTTCAATTAGTTCTGCATGTGTTGAAGAATTCACCAGAAGTTGGATTGTCAGCATGCCTCTTTATACGCACACATATATGCATGTCAAACATGTGGGGTATCGAATGTCTCACAATTACAAAGGCTTAATAAACGTAACCAACTCTGTGTGACCAATGACATTTTCCCATTCACTAAGATCGGAATTTCTATTTGGTCATTATCCAGACTCCTCTCATTCTGTGTTACTACATTTTTTAAGTTGCCTATATGACAGTACAGTTCTGATGTTTTTATTCTTTGACCTTTTAAAAATCTGTATTTACCTATAGGATTTCTGTAGTTATTATACATTTCCACATTTTCCTCTGCTGCTGGCCACAGTCTTGCATACAGCCATCACTTAAGCTTAGTTCACCTCTACTATGTGTGTATTACATAAGCTAGGAAATATGTATATGAACCTGTAGTGCCTGTACTCTCTGATATGGGAGGTCCTGCATTGGTCACCCAACAAGCAGACTCTGTCTTTCTGTCGTTTTGTCATCTAGAGGGGAGTGAAATTTCTTCTAAGAATAGTAAAGGTATATTTCCCTAAAGTAAATACAGTTGTAAGAATAGGTCTGTGGAATCTGTTGATAAAAATTATCATGGAATATTTCGCCATTTCTAATTCTAATCTATAATCAAAGAAGACACAGCAGAGGGGAGACCTGAGTGGAGGTCAGGAATAGAAATATTGAGGAGTGCTCAGTTGTGAAGACTCCAACGGAGACTGCAGAGATGTGAGCTGTGTAAGTCATCATGTGCATACAGGGTTAATAAGAGGATGCTTTGTAAATCTACTTCAGATGAGAAGTCAGAAAACTGAAGTAGGAAGTTTCAACGACAAAAATATATACATTAAAATTTTTGCATTTATACATTAAACTTTGTCACTGCAGGCAGAGAATTTTCTGTTGGGTGAGGAGTAGTTATTCAGATGTGAAGTTAGTAATCACTTCCCAATCCAATGTTCAGATTGTTAAATCCAAATTCAGTCCATTCGCAATTGCTAAGTGTTCATCTTTTTGATAGAACTGATCATAAAGCCTGTGGATTCCTGAACCCCTTTTTTTCTCTCCCCATCTAGGAAGGCTACTTCTTAATGCTGCAATATAGGACAAATTTTAGTTTATATTTTACTATGAAAGTAAGTGCTTTCTGTTCTCTGTACACTGTGGGTTAAACATATATGGTCACACTGAGTTAGGATGCCTTTCACAAATATAAAGAAGGAATGAAAAATAACTCAGAGCTTCACACTATGTTAAACATATTGAGTAATATGCTGTGCTCAATTTATTATTACACATAGTATGTGAACCTCAATTAAAATAAACATTCTAAATGATATCCCTGAGGTACAACATCTTATGTCAGGAAGGGTTGTGAAATGTAACAACTCTCTGCTTCAGTCTGACATAGAAAGTATCTGGTTTGGCTATGGATAAACTTGTCTGTAACCACCCAATTGCTGCCTTTGTGACAAGTAACTGAGAGGCGAGTTACAAGAATTCAACTACTCTACTCCACTCTTTTCCAAACTCGTTTTGTAAATCATTCATTTTGTACTCTCACAGTGCAGACCTTTACTGGCTTCTCATCCCTGACATCTATATTCCTGAGGAGATTGAGCACCTGCAACGTGCTGAACTGATGCCCATAGATCTTTAAGCAGAAAATCTTGCTAGAAATCTACTTTAAGAAAAATCACCAACTGATCTGTGCTTCTCCGCACTTTTTTCACATGCACATCCAAGAAAGGATTTTTGCAATTTCTTCATGTATTTATTAAGACAACAACAGAAACAACAAAAAGCAAGTCCTGTTTTCTCTCCTCTCTGAAGCATGGTGGGAATTTCAACTAAATGAGTGGTTCAGGGACTTGACTCAGATTAGAGGTAAAATGTGAGTTTCAAAAACTGCAGTTGGGCTTTCCTAAATTTAGTGGCCTTTCAGTCTTTTCTATCCTATTTGATAATCTGCATGGCTGCCTAACTAAGGATCATTCAACAACTTAACCTGGCAATTTTGGTCACATTTAGCATGCACTCTATAGAAATAATGAGAGTTTGAAGCTGTATTTGTAAAAAAAAAAAGGCCATACAAATTGTGAACAATATGATAAGCTAGCTCACATGCTGTTTCTAAGTGGCTAGTTTTCTATTCTTCTCGGAAAAATAAGTCAGCATAACCCAATTTTATTTCCTTTTCTCATAAATGTGAGGGTTATTTTGATACTTAGGAAATTGGAGAGTAAATAAATAGATATTTGCAATTGTCAGGCCAGTGCTTTTGTGCCTGGTAGGAGCTAAAAATTTACAGAAATACATATTTGATAATAGCACACAACCGAGGAGCTCAGAAAATTTAGGGTATAAGTGAATTTAGATTAATGTAAGTAGATATTTATTAGAGTAGAATGTGACCATCCAATTATATTTTAAACAACAGAGAAAGGAAACGATGATGACAGCTTGAGTTACATATAACAATGAGACTAGCAAAGAACACAGAAGTCAAGACCTTAAAAATAAAACATGTTGCTCTTAACATGGCTGTCTTCCATTTGTTTTCGAACTACAGCAAACAAGAAAGTCCCAGGCTGAAGGTATCTGTGCATGTGTTCTTTAACTTCCCTGTGGGCTTCACAAGGCCTGAGGATCTTTAGTTCTCTGCAAAGGTGAACCACACATAAAAACATAAACAGAATGAACTGCCTTGGTATTAATATTCTGAGATCAGAGTTCACAGCAACATGCTTCAAAATTTCAACAAAAGTTCCCATGAGTTATTACTCTTATAGGCTCTCCTATACACTGGGCAAACTTTCTTAGGAAGTGTTCTCTGTAATCAGCTGCTATTAGAGGGCTAAGTCGTCTTTGGTCTTATCTTCTTATCCTAAATTCAACTGACTCAATTTCCAATGTCCACTACTTCAGAAATATATTCCTTATTATTATTTTAGTTTAATCCTTTTTTACAAGAATCATCTTCTTATATATCTTCTGTTTTATCTGTGGAAATCAAATGAGATATCAAGGAACCAGTCACCCAACAAGTCAACCAAACAGATAGAAACTCATTGGCATTTTACATTTTGATACAAAATATCCCTTTAAGACTGATCCAGACAGTACATGGAGGAGGATACCCAGCTGATTGGGAATGGGGAGGGGGGGCATTGGGGAATTAGGAATAACAACTCATTGTTTGCCCACTGAATAATGTAACACATTATGGACAATAAACATATATTTAAGATAAATAAAAAAGTCCCTTTAATTTTCTTTTGTAAACAAAATTTTGTTAATTTTTGAAAGTACTTTTGATCTGGTCGTATTCTAATCCATGTTGTCTACATTCAGAGGGTGTCTGGCAACCTTGATGTCTCCTCGTACTTCACTGGTGCTCACATGACCAGAACAGTGACACTAAAACAGTCCTCTGAAATTGCTCCAGCTATTCCTTTATGCCACTCATTAAAATCA
Source organism: Zapus hudsonius (assembly GCA_004024765.1). NCBI lineage: Eukaryota > Metazoa > Chordata > Mammalia > Rodentia > Dipodidae > Zapus > Zapus hudsonius. The sequence continues at coordinate 20,056 of PVHP010018807.1, forward strand.
CTGTTTTCTTGTTTGACTTCAGCTTTCTAATAACTGTCAGTCTTTTCAGTATGCCTTCCGATTCATACAGATGGCCATGACAACATCTTGGACTCAGGTCTCTAGGGACTCCAGATGAAATTCCTTTTCTTACTATTTTCATTCAGTAATTAACAGCCATAACAACAAATATATTGATATGCTCATGTTTTCTATCATATTTAAAAAATTCCTGTTACTCTTTGATGTGATGATTGATTTTAATATTGAACTTCATGACGTTAAGAAACACCTAGTGCATTTAAGAGGTGCACTTTTAGGGGTGTGTGTGTGTGTGTGTGTGTGTGTGTGTGTGTGTGTGTGTGTGTGTTTACAGACTTCTTTAACTGAGAAGGGAAGTCCCATCCTAAATGTGGGCAGCAACCATCTTTTCACAGAATGAATGAGCAAAGAAAATAAAAATACCACTGGCTTGCCCTGGAATTCCCCTCTTTCTGCTTAAGCCTTCCTCACCACTAGAGAACGTGTTACTATGAACTTAATACAAATAAAGCCTTCCTCCATTGGATTGCCTTTTTCAGGTATTTAACCAGTGATGACAGGGAAAGTGACTAACTTAGAATACTAGTCCTGAGAAGCTTCATGGTTACAACTATAAATGTGACCATTTATCTGTTAGACCATTGGAACTTGTTTGCATAAAAAAAAGTTAAATAATTTAGACCTTCAGGCCATTGAACCCCTACCATGCTGTCAGCAGAGGTTATTGGACCATTCCAGTAAGAGGCAGAAATAGCAGAATGCCAGGCTGAACAAAGATACTTAGGCCTTGACTGATGAAACACTAGTATTAGATGGGAATAGAGACTTTATTAGACTTGAAATAGAGATCATCCATGTTACAAACTAGCAAGCATTTGTCTGTGTTCTGCTCATGACTTAAGAACTCTGGTGAAACTGAATTAAAAAAAATAATCTGCATATTCATTTGATGGAGAAAATTTCAAGACAGCTTTACATTCAGCTGTGGCATAGGTTCTGCTTAGTGCGCTTTGCCAGATTTACAGAGAAAAAAACTATTTAAAATGTATAAAGAAGGAATGAACCTGGTGAAAGTCTGAGATCCAATGCTGACAAAACAGCTCTACTTGTTAAAGAAAACATCTTTGCCTTTCAAGAAAAACTGGAAATCTTGCACTAGGACAATAGGAAGGAAGCCTTGAGAACAAGACCCTACCCATTAAATTCCACCAAAATGTTTGCATTCACTTTAAAAGGAGAGTAAGTTTAGACTGTCAGTAAAGTGATTCCCTGTTTAAAAACAACCATGGTGGGGGTAGAGGGTAGGCGGTAGGTGGGCTTCACTCTTTCAACTACCAAAGCACACAGACACAGCTGCAGCTGTGGGAAAAGGGTGGCCAACTGCATCTCAGGCAATGAGCAGAGCTTTGCAGTGTCTTCCAAATGGAGCTCGTTTTGCAGGTATAAAAAACTGCGAACTTTGTAAGGTTACCGAGGTAGAAGTAGAAGTAGAAATAGGGTAGATGTAGCCACTGTGACAAAGTCAGTGTGTGTTGGTGCAAGGAGGCCCTGAGGGAGCATTTGCATGACAGAGTGAAAGTGAAGCCTAGATTAAAAGGAAAAAATACCCAGATCTGGGAAATGCTAGAACCATGGGATGTCTGCATGGGGTGCTAGCGCAGAGGGAAGCTGGTTGTACAGGGATGTTATATATGCTGTGTTGGTTGACAGAATCCCAGGCTGCCCAAGTCTGTTGGAGCCCAGATGATGTCACCGAGGTCTAGATTCTGGATATGGAGTTGAAGGATTTGGTAAGTGCCCTGATAGGTTTCAGTTTTGCCTTGTACTGTTCTTTTCTTGCTATGATTTTATTTCTCACCTTTGCAATGGTAATATGCATTCTGTGCCAATATATATTGGAAGTTTTTTTTTTCTTACATAGGAGGTAAAAGTTAAGAATTTTTCCTGAGTTTCAGTGGAGACATTGTAGTTTGGAGGTTTTTTGGAAATAGGGTATCACCCTAGCTCAGACTGACCTAGACTTCACTATGTAGTTACAGGTTGGCCTCAAACTCAAAGTGATCTCCTACCTCTGCCTCCCGAGTGCAGTGTTGGGACTAAAGCATATGTCACCACACCGGGCTGTAATTATTTTAATAACCTTTCAAACCTTGTCCCCACATGGCCATCTAATCCTGCAAAATGTGATCAGCCTAACATAAAAAGTGCCCATAGTCTTTAACAATCCACAGTATTTCACAGCAGTTTTAAAAGTGAGTGTAACATCTTTACTAAGGCTTAATCTCTAAACTCTGAGATCCTATAACAACACAAACAAGTTATAAACTTCAAAGTAGAATGGCTCAGAGTAAGTAAACAATGCAAAAGAGAGTAATGGAGATGTAACAAGGAAATGATGGAGAAAAATCCAGTAGAGCAAACAAAAAATTCTGAAATTCCATGTCCAGTCTCAGAGACTCTTGATGAACTCCTCTGAGCGACAAAGGGATTGCACAGTGTGGCTTCTCCTCAGGCAGTGCTGTCCATGCACTCTCTCCTGAGAAGAATCCCCCCTATACTTGCAGCTTTTCTTGGCAGCTGTCCCATGATCCTGGCATCTCCAGCTTTCCCTGGTCTCCCTTGCTATGTGGGGTATACAGTCACAGCTTCGTGAAGTGACCTCCCAGGAAAACCTTGCTGGAAATCTGAAAGTGCTTTAGATTTATTAGCCTGGGCTCCTCCCTGGAACCATAGTTTAATACTCCAAGTTCTCCTAAACCATGCCTGTTTCATTTACACAAGATAGCCAGTATCTTGTGAGTGATGTGCCACAAACTTTATTCTATCAGATCTGGATGAAGCCTGGAACCCAAGAAGACATCTCCACCAGCCTCTGTAAAATGACCCTGGGGAATAGGGAAATCCCTCTTTCTGCCCTCAGGCCTTCTATTTTCCAAAGAACTTGCATTTTTACTCCATTGACCTCAGAGCATCTTTCTTATTGTCTCAGAACTGAGCAGTAGACTTATCTTTAATGGTGGTAATTTCTTTAACACTTATAGCCAAAGTAGTCACAATCTCAAGACCTGGAATTTTAAAATTCCTTACATTTCTTTCCCTGCCAAACTTCACATTTTTACTATATTTAGGCTCCCATTTCTGGTTTCTTTTCTGGTAATTTTAAATCATGGCAGCTAAAAGAGGCCACACTACTGACTTAATGCTGTGCTGCCTTGAAATTTCCTCCACATAATTTTATTCAAGTTCTCACGACACAGAAATAGTGTAGCAAGTTTCTTTGCCAGGATATCCCACAAACTGCAGTTAACCCAGTTCCCAATAGATTCACTTTGCCTTTCTGAACCCTCACCATAATTCACATTTCTCTTCACCTTCTGCTCTTTCAAATTCTTACCAGAAAGGCCTGTGAGGTTCTGCTTAGAGCACAGTAAGGCATATCTCATCCAAAGTTCTATATCCTCCCATAGTTCGCCCACAGATCACTCCAAAGGACTAAGAGCCAGATGCTTAGGGGCATCACAGCCCATCTCTACCAAATTTCTGTATCAGTTTCTTTTTCACTCTTTACATAAAACACCTGACCAGAAGCACATAGGGAAGCAGAGTTCATTTGACTTTATAGTTGCTGAGGATAGAAATCATCATGGAGGCTAAAGTATGCCAGGAGTAGGAAACTGCCATCACATCCTCTATAACTAAGAGGAAGTAGAATGAGCAATGGATATTGAATGCCCATACCATTGGCTGTTGTCACAAAACATGGAGAGACTCTACTGGAGTCAGAATGCTCCCAGATGGTGACATGTGTAGTCCTGGAAGGCATTGCATGAGCTGCCAGGGGAAACTGGCAAATGATATTTGGAGAAAGCAAATGTCACTGATGTACAACAACTGATGTCACAAGAATGCTAAGGTCACTGCTATATGGCAGAGACCAGCAAGTCAAGTAGTGCTCATCTGTGCAATAGTGGCACTAAACCTAAGTGGGTAACCAATGGCTTGCTGATTGGCTAAGAAATCCCCTCAGTGGCAAAGAACCCTTAACTGGAACTGGGATCTATGGCTAATTCTTATGGAGACCAAGAACCCTAGTTTCCAAGGGGGAAACCCTAACTAACCAGAGATCTGCAAAGAGGCTACACCAATTAGAATCTCAGCAAATTAACAATCAAATTTAACCTATACTGATCTCACTCTATGTTGGAGACTATATTTTTCAGAAGGTATTGAGAACCATGGACACCCCAATTCCACCATCAAGACATGGTGTGATAGGTGACACACAGGCAGGAGATGAACCACCCCTAACTTTGTATATGGCCCAAATGAGACCTTTGAGGAAGTGGCCAGATGAGCAAGAGAGCTACCTCCACAGTAAGTCAGATCACCTGTGAAAGGGTAATGGAAACAGAGACAAATGATACCCAACAGAATCTAGCAAAGAAATCAAGAGAATACTAAGACCTTAACAGTAATGCATATTAAAAACTCACCCACCATGACTCAGGGAATTTAGAAGAATACAGGGCAAATGATTGTAAGAGCTGTGGTCAGAGAGAATATCCAGAGACATTGCCCCTCAACAACAACACACAAAGGAAAAGAAAAGAAAAAAGTTATTTCTTGTAAAATCTATACCCCCCTGTATTAAATTAGAATTAAATTAGAATTCCAGCAATTGCACTGAGGAGGGCCCCCAGCAGGTAGGGGACAGGGAGGAGGGACATGGGGGTAGCATCACAAGAGTTACTCATGAAATGTATACAATTATTAACAATAAAAATTTAAAAAATAAAAACTTATCTACTTTCCTAGTTAAGGAGTCTAGAAATCTAAGATTGTGAAATTGAATGGGTGGATTCTGATGAAGGTCCTCATATATGATTAAATTTCTGAATTGCTAAGGTATTCTCACATAGTGAAAGTCAGGATGATTAACATGACAGGATCCCTTTATAATTCTTTAATAGATTTTAAAAACCTTGAGACTTACCCTAAACTTCTACTCACCCCATTCAGTACATATCAAGTTTTCTAACCACTGAATTTAATTTCAAATGTAAAATTAAAATATAAATATTGAATATTGAATTCAAAGATTATGAATTCTTATCACAATTTCCTCTAAATGAGCTCTTTGTTGTTAGCAAGGCTTTGTAATATATACACCAATAAGCATCAAAATATTTCCTAATTTTTCATGCTAGTCACTATTGCTTTCCATCATAGAAATTCAAAATCAATATCCATAAAACTTTCAATTAACATAAAAACTTGATGTAAATTCCTCTATTCTCCTTTATATTTCCATGAATAACCAGATTCTATTAACAGACATTGTCTTGTTGAAACCAGTGTACATATTTATTTATTGCACAATGCCAGCTTAAGAATGTTGCTTTCAAAATGTAGTAATATAGGTTGTATAAACTTCACTAATCAAATTAAAGATTAACAATAGTAGGGCATGAGAGAAGAAATGTTTTCTAGTGAAAAAGTCCATATTTATTTAACAGATGCTCGTTAAAATGTACACATAAATTTAATGCTGTTTTAGTTAGTGTGTGAAAATAGTTGTTGAATTAAAGTGGTAATATTGAGCAATAACACTGTTATTCTATTTGTACATTCACCTGTTATAAATGTATTACAAATTTAAGCTAGTTTTATCACATAACATAAATAGATGATGGCTAATATTTTCTGTCATTATTTTTACTGTTTTTTGATAATGAACAAATTTTGTGTAGTGTCTTGTCATTGGTATATACTCTAAGGTATATACTCTAAGTATATTGGCATATATTCTAAGGTATTATATAAACACGTCACTTAAGAAACCACATTTGTTCTAGATAGATGGATCAGTAGTTCAAGGTATTGCCCGGGATTAATGTACCCACATAAAGCCAGATTCACAAGGTGGTGCAAGCCACTGGAGTTCATTTACAGTGTCAGGAAGATCTGGCTTGCCCATTCTTCTCTCTCTCTCTCTCTCTCTCTCTCTCTCTCTCTCTCTCGCTCGCTCGCTCGCTCTCGCTCTCGCTCTCGCTCTCTCTCTGTCTCTCTCTCCTTGTATACAATAACAAAACTTTAAGAAAAAGAAATACACCTTATTAGATAACATAAGGTGACAGATTTGAATAATCAAATAGAGTAAGTGAAAGGAGTTATTTAGGGATATAGTTATCATTGGTAATGTAGACAGAGTTTTTGTCTGAATTGTTTGAATATCTTGCATAAAATATATATTTAGTAATGTAATCAACAAGTGCACTATTTCCTTAAATGCTGGCTTTAAAATTCAAAGGTTTCCTTGCAAATCTTTTGGCATGTTCTGATCATGCTTCCATAGGCATTATGCTCAAGCAATATTTATTAGACAAAATGAATTAATCACTGGAGAAATAATTTAGAGTACTTGAGAGCTGATTGAGTAATCTTCTAAGGAGATATTATATTGAGTGAAATATAGCAAAAAGACTTCTTGTGATCAGCGAGATCATTTTGAAGAGAACTATTTTAGGTTAGTCTGCAAAGGGTTTGAAGCTCTTTTTCAGGGATTTGGAGATGTGAAATGTTGATTGCTAGCCAAGTAATAGATTAAGTCCTTTAGGAGTACAGATGAGTCAGTGGTGAAGTAATATGCATAATAATGCTTAACACTTTTAATCTTCAAAACATTGTATGAACATTTTCTAATTAATCTTTGTGTCAATCCCATGAGACAGAGAGACATTATCTTACTTTTATTGATGGTAACAAAAAAAAGTTACACAACACAAACTATTGGTGCCGACTTCAGTTATTAAAATTTTTAATATTGTATTTATTTATTAGAGAGGAGGCAGAGGAGGGAGAGAGAGAGGGAGGGAGAGAGAGAGGAGAAGGGAGAGAGAGAGAGGAACACTTCCAGCCACTGCAAACAGACTCCAGACTCATCTGCCATTTTGTGCATCTGCCTCTCTGTGGATACTGGAGAATTGAACTCAGGTCCTTCAGCTTTACAGGCAAGTGCCTTAACCACTGAGAAATCTAGATTTCTAGGCATGCTTAAAGTTAATGCTTTAATATGAAAAACTTATTCTAAAAGGGGTTATAATTAGCATTACATGAATATATAATACAAGCTAATATCCAACTTTCAATTGTAAAAATTATTTAATTGAATTAATCTTTCATGTTTCACTCATAATACTGAATAATTATATTTTTAAGATTTATGTTCTGTTATAGTTCTTATTGTACTATAATTATGACATAAAGTATAATCTCTTCAAGTCATTCTTTAATATTTTAAAATTACAGAAATAATACAGTCATTCTGTAATAACACTGTGAAAATTATAAAGTATTCCATTTCAAGCCCACTGCACCTCAGACATTTTCCTTAAATATGACTTAATATTTCAATGGTACCCTACATTTACTGGGCACAAAGTATGAAAAGCAATTTGTTTTCCTGGGTACCTTTCTATCTAGAACAATGAACTTTCTTCATCATTTCTTCATCATTTGTTTCTTTTTGGCTTTACAATGTATCTATGCCCAACCATGTTTGCATTGGTCTCAAATTTCCAAAGAGTAAAGTTTAAAGACTCCTTAATGGTCTCCAAGTGCTGTCTGTCTCTTCTGGCCCTCACCATGTTCACATATTATTCACTAATTTCCTTTCTTGTGACCTCACTAACACTTCAGAAGGAATAGCTTTCCATTTCTCTGCCCTGTGGACTCATCCAAGGTGGCTGTTGGTTCCCTCCTTCCCTTTGTTCAGGTTTAAGCATTACTTCCTCCATGATGCAATAAAACACACCAACATGCTTAGACTATGAGTAATTTTCCCATATATGTATTAAAATTAAGACGATACTTTATATTTTCATGTCTGATTGCTGTCCTTTCTTTCTGTACATTTATTGGATATCCTGTCTATTAAACTATTTTTATCAAAACAAAAGTTTGTGGTTATGAATTTAAATGCATTATGTTACCTTTGTAATATTCTCTCTCTCTCTCTCTCTCTCTCTCTCTCTCTCTCTCTCTCTCTGTTGAAGATTTAACCTTGGCCCCCTATAAAATAGAACCTTGGAAAATATTATAGACTGGAAATTCTAATTGTGTAGGAGATGAAATAAGAATGTAAGATTGAGAAGAAATTAAAAGTCAAAGAAACTTGAGATGGAAGTGTTGCCAACTGGTGATGTCGACAGAGCTGGGGGTACACAACAAAGGGGTTTTCAGACCTTTCCTGGGTACCAAGGACTTACCAAAAAATACTTTAAGCATCATCTCTTTCTTATTGCAGCCCAGACAAGAGATTTTAAAAAAATTATCTGTCTGATTCAAGTATTACATTTTAAAACTTCATCTCAAGAGCTATGTAATCCCACCATTCTGTCAGAGGTCCTCATCCCTCCTGCTGGCCACCCTTGGGATCACATTCCTAGCCTGCAGGAGGTTCCACATCTTGGTAGTGAAATGAGGACCTGCCAACTCCCAGAATGAGGTGGGCAGAGCTAGCTACCAAAGCGTGAATTACAACTAAGCACATTTTTAAACCCTGGCTGCAGCACTTTCTACTTGAAATGCAATGTTAGCAGATCTATGGTGTTTGCTTTGATACTACTGGATTCATCCCGTAAACTAGAGAACTTGCCATCATTTATTGAAATCTAAATACATAAAAATTATGTATATCTAGGGCATCAATATCTATATAATTCAAATAATATATAAGATATATAGAAACTATGTTTTTCTTAATTTGACAATAGCAAAATATCTATAACTTAAACTTTCTCAAAACACAGGCTCCCAGAGGTAGCCTGTGTAGTGCTGAAAGGCATAAGCTGCCAGGGGAAAGTGGCCAACAATATTCAGAGAAAGCAGAGGACTTTGATATACAACACTGATCAATGTCACTAGATTGCTGAGTTCACTGCTTTATGACAGAAACCATGAAGTCAAGAAATGCTCATCGTGTAACAGTGGCATTAAACCTACATGGGTAATCAATTGCTTGCTGTTGGCTATGAGATCTGCTCAGTGGCAAGGAACCCTTAACTTGAACTGGGATCCAAGGCAAACGCTTATAGGTACCAAGAGCCTGGACTCCAAAAGGGAAAATCCCACTAACCAGTGGTCCATAGAGAGGCTACACCCATTTGAATCTGGCTAAATTAACAGTGTTTGTCTCATTAACCTATAGTGATCTCACTCTCCATTGTTAATTCTGTTTATGTTTTTCAGAAGTCAGGGAGGACTATGGACAACTCAATTCCACAAACAAGACATGGGACGATGGCTGACAACCAGGCTAATGAACCACTCCTAACTCACCATTCCTAAAGGAATCCTTTGAGGAAGTCTCAAGTTAAGCAAGAGAACGACCTCCACAACAAGTCAGATAACCTATGAAAGGGTAATGGAGACAGAACCAATTATACCCAACACAATCATAAGTAGAAGTCCAGAGACACTTAAGATCTCAACAATAAAGCAGACTTGAAACTGACCCACCATCACTCAGGGAAATTCGCAGAAGATAGGTCAGAAAGCTTGTAAGAGTCAGGGCGGGGGAGAATATCCAGAGACATTGCCCCCCTCAGCAACAGCAGACAAAGAAACAATAAAAAACTGGCTTCTACTTGTACAATTCATAGCCCCCTTATCCAGTGCACTTGAATCCCACTGAGGAGGGCCCTATGTGGGATGGGACAGAGAGGAGGGAAATGGGGGTACCATCACAAGACTTGCTCATTAATTGTATCTAATTATCAACAATAAATATGATAAAAATAAAAATAAAATTAAAATAGCAACTTCATATGGATAAAAAAGGCTAACTTTAAAAATTTTAAACTTATTCCATCATTCTGTGTTTTACCTGTAATTTATTCTCTTATCTCTACTGCTATGCTTTAAATAAAGCATGAGTACGTTTTTTACTTTTTCTCTCTCTCTAGAGAATCTCATTGATTAGAACACTATCTGTTCTATCCTATTTATAGAGGGCTGCTTTATGATTTCAAAGCTAGAAATCTGGAATACAGGTTCTGTCTTCTGCATGCATATATTTAATAATTGGAAGATATGAGTGATAATTTTTTCCCTCAGGCTTGATTTTCATAGCTGTTCCTTATTATATATCTTTATCTTCTTTTTTGTCTTTTTTGCTCTTTATTTATTTTATTATTTTCATTTATTTGCAAGCAAGGAGAGATAAAAATAAGAGAGCTAGAGAAAGAATGGGTGAATCAGGGCCTCAGGCTATTGCGAATGAACTCCAGAGGCACTAGCCACTTTATGCATCTAGCTTTACAAGGGTACTTGGGAATCAAACCCAGGGTAGTTAGGTATTTCAGGCAAGCACCTTAAACACTGAGCCATCTCTCCAGCCCTCCTCTATATTTATTAAAAGTAATGTTTGATATGTGATATTATCTAAACCATCATTTTTTTCAATTACTATGCTAGTTTATGAACATTTTTTAGCCATTTAACTTTTTAAAAATTTGCCGGGTGTGGTGGCGAGCACCTTTAATCCCAGCACTACGGGGGGGGGAGAGATAGGAGAATCACCATGAGTTCAAGGCCACCCTGAGACTACATAGTGAATTCCAGGTCAGCCTGGACTAGAGCGAGACCCTACCTTGAAAAACAAAACAAAACAAAACAAAAATTCAAAGGAGTTAATTCTTTTTTTTTCAGGTTTTCCTGTGTTTTTTTTTAATTTAATGATATTTTATACTGCTTTAAAAATAACTATGTGCAATTGTGTAATTGAAGCACAATCATACCATATTTCATTTATTCAAAATGTTGACCATAATATATATATATATATATATATATATATATATATATATATATATATATATATATATATATATATATATATATATATATATATATATATATATATATATATATATATATATATATATATATATATATATATATATATATATATATATATATATATATATATATATACATATATACATATATACATATATATATATATGTATGTGTGTATGTATACATGTTTGTATACATACAAACATATATACCTATATACACACACACCAATTTAATCACCAGTCCTCCCCCCAAAACTACTCAATAATAATTTAGGACATCTCTGGCTCTCTGGGTACATCTTTTTCCACACTGACATATCAAAACATGTATATGGGAAAATCTGATTTGCTTTCACAAAACTTATATTCTACATCTTATTCTATCTTGCATGTATATGTGCATGGCATAGGTGCACGTGTGTCCACAGGTGTGTGTGGAAGCCAGAGGTTGACATTAGGAGTCTTCCACCTTTGCTCTCCACATTAGTCTTTGAGACAAACTCTCATGCTCAACCATGAACTCATCAATTTGGATAAACTAGCTATCCAGCAAAACCCAAGGTTCCGCTTGTATCCACCTCCCCATTGCTGGGATTACAGGTGCACACTACAATGACCAACATTTTATATGAGTTTTCAGGATCAAGCTCAGGTTCTTTAACCTAGTTTTAATTTTTTTTTTTGTTTTCAGAAAATGACTCAAAATTGACATATTTTTCTCTTTAAATATACCCAAAGGTGATTTATTTGTAGCTTAAGATAGAATAAAGAGTTCATTCTAATAGCTACTACTTCTGCGAGTTTTGAGGTGTGCATGTGTGTTCATGTCCACATGTATGTGAGCACGTTTGTTGAAGCCAGAGGTTGATAAAAGAATTCTTCCTCAATTACTCACTGAAGAGACCAGCTTACTTATTCAGCTTACCCAGGGAATCTCCTGGGTCTCCTTCCTGAATATTAGGATAACAGGGGCATCACCACCTTGAAATGATATTTATGTGGTACAGGGAATCCAAACTCAATTTCTCATACTTGAGCAGTAAGTACTTTACTGAAAGCGCTATCTGTTCAGTCCCATTTCTGATAGTCAAAAATCAAAACTCCTCAGAGTTTCAAGCTCCTTAACAGTAAGAATAACCTCACAAAGCTTACCTCACATGAAAAATGACTATTAGATGAGGTCATTTGTTTGGAAGCATCTAATCTGTTCAAAATCACATGACTTCCTCAAAAGCTAAAAATGAATTTTTCCTTGAGTTTTCCATCCACATAGTTTTATCTTTTACAAGATAAATGTTATTCAGAATCTGCATCTATTACACTTAAAAGTTACTCCTACCTTCCTTTTTTCCTAAATTTCTATACTGTGAATTTGTTTATCACTGCTTCCCAGTATCTTATACCACTATCCTTATATCATATATTATTTACATTTGCCTTATTTCCAGTCCATTACAAATTATTATCTCAACATTTTCAAGTCTCAAAAAAATCAGCTATCATGCTAATTCAAGCAGTTTTTTAGTCAGAAATTTGTAAATAACTTCATATTTCTCTTTTAGTGACTAGTCTCTTACTTATCACTTACCATAACCGTAATTTTTGTAAAAGTGGATGAGCAGTAACCATGTCTTAGTAAGGTGTAGTGGTGCTGAAGAAACTTTGAATTGCCTGTATTGTATATACTTCCTGTACACAGTTGTACACAGCTTCTTTCTGATATCTGAAGTTCTAGTTGAACTGAACTCAGTGTATCTTTATTATAAATTTCCTTTCATTTGACATTGCCCATATTGCCTTTCTGCCTACATTTCCATTCCTCTTAGTGCTTCTTGCTTTAGAAGGATGTTTTATTTCTTTCTAGCTCCTTCTGAAGAATGCCAATGATGTTTCTAAATACCTCTGTAACAGAGCACATGAGTTTTTTAACAAAGACATTTAGTCATTTTTCATAAATCTCATTGATGCAAAAACATACCTTCTCATATTTTGACTTCTGGAGGGTACATATAGGTTTTATTGATATTAGCATCTTTAATTGAGTCCAGAAATGTTTGATAAGATGCCATTTTATGCCAGAATCTCAGCTATCAGCCTACGGTCGGTTGGTAGGGTTAGATGGGCCCCAGCTCTCTCGCAGCATCCTGAAACCATCGGAGAGTGAGATCAGTGTAGGTAAGAGAGGAGCCACCACAGTCATATCGTGGAGGATCCAAATGGAACCCCGCAGAGAATGACGGGATGAACAAGGGGCCCACAGCCACAGCCATTAAATCACAGGTTAAGCCAGTGAGACAGAAACCAATGATTTCGACACAAAGACCTCTAAGCTCACAACCTTAAAGCAGCCTTAATACTCATCCACCACGACTCAGGGAACTATGCGGAAGAGGGGGCGGAAAGATTGTAAGAGCCGTGGTGGGGGAGATTATCCAGAGGCATGGCCAGGAGAACCTGGCTGAATACTAGGCTATCCATGGT
>PVHP010018808.1:0-32893 GCA_004024765.1 Zapus hudsonius
TTTTTTTATGTAAAAGAATATTTAACTGTGTCATTTCCTCTGGTATCCATTCACATGGCAAATGCGTCTTCCTTTCGGATGATACCATCCCTTTCACTGCTGTACCTCTAGAGTCTGGCCACAATGACAGCATCCCCAGGTCAGCCCTTTCCAGAGCAGCCAATCCCATTCTAGCCATTTCCTGGATAACCCCATTTATGTTCAATCTAAAGTTCAATGCCATAGTTATCATTTTCTTTCTTTGCTGCATTTTTAGTCAATTCCTTGTTTTGATTATGTGTTCTTTTAAAATGTGTCATGCACCTGAATGATTACTATCCTTTAAGACAGTAAGCCTCATAAGAGAGGCAGTCACTTTGTGTTATGTGTCTTTCACAGGTTGTAGCAACCCGTTGATTGAGGAACTTCCAGGGATGTGTGAGCTTTGCACAGTTATGTATAATGTTAATGCACCATGGCAACTAGAATTTGAATCACAGATTTGGGGGTCAGGTGTTCTTTGACTGGAACATGGTGGCTGAGATTTGAACATATTAGAACCAAGGAATCAAATGATGTTCATGGTTTCAAAAGTTAAAATTAAATTATAAAGAATTCTTGAGCTGTTGTGTTTTTTTTAAAAAAGCTATTTTATAAGAAACATGCTATCCTTTCATTAATGATTAGAAATTTTACATTAAAATTGTAAGGTTTGGAAGTGAGCAAAATCATTCTGAAAGGAAGATGGACTCTGTAATCAGAGAAAAACACAGGAGCTGCCGGGCTATCTCAGCATGGTGGAGAAAGCCACCCTAATGGGCCTGTTTGGGGATTATAAAAGGGAAGTAAAATTGGAGGAGTGTAAAAGTCTAGGGACCTGTCACATAGGCCCCCAGGTGGGGGGCTCAGGTGGTCAGTAGGTCCCAGGATGGAGGAAAGACTGGGTCAGGTGGGGGCGTGTTGTAAGGCAGGCTTTACCTCTACCCCGGTTGGGGTCTGGTTTTGATGCTGACAATCTTCCTGAAGTTCCTCACAGGCTCTGCAAGTCAGACTCCATGTTGGTGAACTGAGATTTTTTTGCCCACTAAAAATCAATATTACTTAATGTCATAACAGAGAGATCATCATATATATATTTGTTCGAAGAAAAAGTTAGTTTTACAGAACAAAAATTAACACCTACTTACCACACAGTGTTACTTACTAATCTTATATGGTGAATTACTACAAATCCATGAATATTTTTTTTCTATTTGATGCTCAGTCTCCCTCTTGTAACTTCAAGTTCACACTTTTTATTTTGATCTGGGAAGTTTTCAAACATTATTTTTCAAGTATTTTGGTTTCAGACCTTTCTCCCCCTATTTGGGGGATTCCAATCACACATGCATTTCACAGCTTCAAACTGTGTCAGAACTGATGTGTCACTCTTTTTACTGTTGTTTTGGTTTGTTCTTGATATAATTTATAAATCATGGTTAATTTTAGATGTTGCTGTATTTCAAGTGCATTAACCTTTATTTTTTTGTAACTTTAGCTCCTTGAACTGAAAGGTTACCAGTCATAACTTTGATATAATTCCATCAATTATTAAACATGTACTACACATGTCATTTCTAAGTCTGTTTCTACTGGAACATTTTCCTCATTACAACTTATATTTTCTGTATCTTTTCATTCCTTATAATTTTTGTTACATGCCAGATGGGGCTTGATGTTTTTGTTTTTCTAAAAAAATATTTTGTAGCTTGCAGTGGGATGAAATTAACTTACTTGGTAATATGTTGATTCTTTCATGTGAGGCTTTTAAGTTTTTTTTTTTTTTTTTTAGGGCAACTCCCTTGAATATTTATTCTGAGTCTCCATTTTCATTCATCTGAGGCAAATCCTTTTTTAGTACTCTGATTCCCCTATGAATTACAATATTTTCCACTCACTCTGCTTTGGGTGTGAATCTTATCCATCCTGTGTTATCTATAAGTATTATCTCCTGTATTATTTTGGTTAGTTCCCTCCATCCCCAGCCTCCAATTACTTCTTTACTTGTATTTCTTAATAAATCATATTTTTTTTCCTGAATACTCTAGGGGAAGAGTAGAGTTCTTGTTTTATGTGGCTCTTTCCTATTCACCATACTTGCCTTGCCTTCAGTAGATTCTGTCCCTTACCTCGTCCAGGTTCTGCCCTAGTTGCTCCACATTAAGCTGATTGGAGGACTCTCTCCAGAAAGTCAGATGGTCTTCCATGAGTACTAACTACCCCTATAGACCTGCTATTCAGGAAGTCTCATTTTTTTTTGTTGTTGTTGTTGCTTTTGCCCAGTGACCAATGTCCTTGATGGCAATGTTCCACACACTTAGTTTTGGTTGTTTCATGTTATTATTAACCTCAGTATATATTATAAACTCTCACTAGTCCATATTGAATATGGTTTCTTAATAATAAAAGTTGAATGTGCTATGACAAATACAAAAATGATGTTTTGGATAACTCCATCTTTGCTACAATGTCTTAGGTTCCAGGTAGCTTATTTTAAGTTCACAGTTAATGAACATTGGATAACTGCATCACTTTTTTTTTTTTCAGAAAAGATCTTTGCTAAAACTGTCACCTTAAATAACTTACAAAACAGACAATATGGCTACTAAGCTTCCAGGTCTAGAAAAAGTCCTGGTAGTGAACCACAATGTTAACATGAACCAGTGGTTCCTTGAGGCTTATAGAAAATTACTATAAAAATAGAGATGAGTTTAGGCAAAACTGGCTGCTTACCAAACACAATAAAGAATTTACCACGCCAGCATCCTCTTCCAGGGTCTGGGTTTTAGGACGCCTCACATGATATACATTCTTCAGATTTTGTGCCTATGTAGGCATGTATGTATGAATTTGAGTTAGAGAGAAAAACAACAAATAAATATAGTTTGGATAAATATAATGTTCATAAGTGACTCGGGAGTGCTGGGGAAATGACTTAGTAGTTGAATGAGCATGCTTGCAAAGTTTGCAGACCCCATGTGCTTTCTTCCTTTTCTTTTTTTTTTCTGTCTTTCTAGCAAAAAAATATTTTAAAAAAAGAAAAATGAAATGATTTTCATGTAATTTCATAGACGTTGCATTACCCTCTTGCTAGAACCATTTGTAAGAAAGATATCCCATTTTTGTGAATTAATGAGACTTTAAGCTTAGTCAGAAAATGTTGTGACTAATGAACACAATATGAGTGACTTTGGAATTAAAAATGCATTCTTTAAAAGTAGGCTGCGAAGGCTTCATCTCTACAGAAGATCACACAATCTCCTGTGTCCACATCAGTGACAGAGTACAACGGTATAGGAAACAGCATCTGAGAAGACAAAGACCAAGACAAAACCAGTAAATAGCTCAGAGGAGGCTGTTTTCCAATTTTTATGACACTTTCTCTGGCAAGAGGAAGAATGTCTTTCAATTCAGCTCCAATGGTCCTCTGTCTTGCTCCGTCACTATGCTTATATTCCTCCTCTGTACTGCCCATTTTGTTTCTAATTGGATGCGTTCATTGCTGTCTTTGCCATCTTGTTCTTTTTCACCAATGTATATTCATAGACACTTTTCTTAAATTCATTTGATCTACTTCCAGTTCATATAATTAGCATAACAAACTATCTACACAATACCACTATGGGTAAGGCTTCTTGAGGAAAAGAGGGACCTTATTCCAAAGGTGGGAAAATACAGATAGATAGTCATTTCATCCTAGGGAATAGAGAGTGGCAATGCCCGAGGGCTGACCTCAACAGGCAACCTGTTCTTTCTAAGCACGCAGGTGCTATATTTTCTCAGTCTTCTGTGCACTTAAGTCAATACATGTAGATAAACGGTAGGCAAAAGGATACTGTCATAAGTGAAGTGTTTCTGGGTGATGGCTTTGATAGCTAGAGCATATCTCTCTCCATATTTCCCCTTTTGGCAACACATGTTGATAATACTAAGACCTTAGAAATTAGACACACAAAAGAAGCAGGCTGTATTGTTAAATCCCATAGGGAGCTGTTACATTAATCTACTTACTAAAGACGTGCTCCAAATTATATTGAGGTAGGTAGGGGAAACTGTATTGCTTTCCATCTTTAATATTTTCTTCCTCTGGCCTTCATGTTTGTGTATATATATATATATATATATATATATATATATACATATATATATGTATATATTCATATATATGTATATAAAATCATATATCTATGCTGAACATGTTATACAGCACACACTACATACATACACAAAATATATGATCATTATAAAATGGGTTTTCTGGAAAAAGCATACCAATCCAGGTTTTAGGAGAAGTTTTAGTTTTTGTATTGTGCATTATTTTCTCATGTGGCCATTATATTTTTGTGGTTAGTAATCAGATATATCTTACACATTTTCTTTGACCTTTATCAGATAGTATTCAAAAAAATTAAAATAAAAATTACATAAATAAATAACATAAAATTAAGTGACAAATTTAATGACAAATAAAACTAAGCACATGCTACTAGATTTTGCTATGCTGCCTCCCCCTTTGTGTCCAGCAGTGATCAAAAGGCACAATATTCCTGCCACATCACACACCAGAGCTCGTGGGGGAGGGGGCTGGAGGTGCATCTTGACGATTAGGCATTTACTCAGAACAGTGGAAAGCTGTAGAAGAAACTATGCTGCAGTGGATAAGACCTCAGCCTGAAAGTCAGTTTAATCCCTACTTCTACCCCAGAGGACATTAACATTTACTGTCTTCTAGTCCATTCTTAAAATCTTTAGAGTAGCAGCAAAGTTATTTTTAGTGGGTTAATTCTATATATAAAATGTCTAAGAAAACTGAAAACTCTCATAAATAAATAATACATTCAGAATTACTGCAAGCAAACCAGCCAAGTTATATATAATTATAATTAGTGGAAGGGAAGAGCATGGAAAACAGCCAATCTGGGGGGAAGTAAAATCAATTCTGGCAGCACACAAAGTAGTGTTAGTAAGCACCAGACAAGAGGAATCCTTAATGATCTGGGAACATCCCTGCAGCAGAGAGTCAGGGCCCTGTTTACAGCCTTCAACTTGCATTAAGGAGCTGGTATTCATGGTGCCTCCCCAGGGTTGAGTCACTGTCTTTAGACCCTGAAGTCAGAGAAGTTGGCATTGACAGTATCCATCACACAAAAGAGAAACGGAATAAAGAAACGCTGCAAGAAGGAGAGGGACAGTCACGTGAGTCCACCTCCATGTCCATAGTCTTTCTGTGAGTATTTCTTTCATTCTCAATCATAGCATGGGGGTTTCAATGAAGAAAAATGTACTCACTAAATATTTGTGTTAAATAACTTCCTAAGAACAGGAACACCTCTGGATAATTAGTAGAAAAAAAATGAGTTCACAGTATATTTTGATATTCCCTTATAGTCAGACTCATTTTCAGTTTAGGAAAAAAATAGATCGGATGTGTTTCTGAAAGATGGCTTCCGCAGCTGATAGATACAAAATGCCAAATCAAAGATGGAAAACATACAATATGAACATCACTGTGAGAGGGAGATGAGGCCTTCCACTAAGGAACTAGAGTCAGCATGCTTAGATCTGAGATGGGTGGTCAGGAAGGTACTGAAACTATGTATATTCGTGTAAAAGTAGAGAAGTCTGAGGAAGAAAATCTTTAAAGCTTTCACAGAGAGTAAAACAACAGAAAGAAGTAGACTTTTTGTTTTGGTATGAGAAGCCAAAACAATAATTGGACTACCCAGTGGCAAAAGTGGAATTCACCAAGTGTGAAGTAGTGTCCTAAAGCTTAGGAAGTAAAATGTTCAAATATTATAGAATATTTTCTCCTCTTAAGCCATTATAGCATAAAGGAAGGTAGATAGGAATTAAATCGATAAAAGGAAAAATCTATCAAAGCAACTAGAAAAAAAATGAGTGGATGCAATTATATCAATGATCTCATTATTATGTCTAATGACATCAAATCTCATAATATTACATTAAATCAAATATTGAAATTATTCACCAAAACATTAAGATTTGGTTAAAAATCCATTTATAATATAGCAGAAACAATATGAAATAAAAAACAGATGAATCAACAAAATCTGGAAAAATTATCTTGGTAAATAAAGTTATCTGTGTCCTACAACATTTAAAATAAGTGACAGCTGATATTATAGACAAATATATCTGTATAATATTATTTATTCTACCTTTTAAAAAAAACTTCCTACTACTCTCTGTAAATACTCTTGTGATGGAGATTTCAATGAAAATAAAGTCCCTCTCCCTTTTTCTGTGCTGAGCAATGTTTTGCAAACACCTTCAGATTCCAAGCTGAAAAACATGTAAACAGCCTCATTCTATTCTTAGCATAGCCCAGCACACTGTCTCTGAGACCTGTCCTGAGTCAGTCAGATATCTTATAAGAAAAAAACCATGGATAACCCCAGCCCTGAGCTAACAGCTTGTTACTGTGCCTCTAAAGACTACTTATGGCTTCCTGCCAATGTCCTCAGCCCAGAAGTAACCCAGCAATCGTGTAAAGATTTCAAGGTGTTGTTCTACCACCTGCCATGCTGTCTATAAAAACTCTGAGCCATCAGAGCTCAGGACTCAGACTTTGGAAGTGATTCCCCTGAGCCCATGTTGACATAAATACATTTTCTGTTTCTCCACTCTATCTCTACTGCAATCTCTGTTTTCACTCAGTTTCCCGTAACACGCTGAATGTAGTTTGAAAATCCTCATGTTGGACATTTATGAGAGAATATTAAGAAGTCTTTCTTTTAATTATGTGCACAGTCATCATTAATGGAATCAACACCTTAATTAAAGAGGTACAAGAGAATTGTTTTCCTTTCTTCAGTCCTTCTTACCCTTGATGATAGAGGGGATTTTTATCCCCTCTGGAGGGCACAGTTCCAAGTGCCACATTGGAAGCAGAGATTGGGCATGCATCAGGCACCAAGTGCATTGTCATGCTGTTCATAGACCTCCCACCTTCTACAACTGTGAGCCATAAATTCATGCTGTTTACAATTTAGCTACTTCCAGACGTCCATTTACAGTAGCACCGATTAAGACACAATCCTCATAGTACAAATGTACTGGGACATCTTGTCTAAGGTGCAGAAGGTCTTACCTCTTCATTTTTAAATGGAGAAAGATGGGAATTTAGACAGTCTTCATGGATAAACAGGAACACAGGTCATCTGGTAATTAGCAAGTTCTCCAGCAGTGATATCTCACATTCTGGGCACTGTGTGGGGATCGTGTACCCAACTATTACAAGATGTTTGATTCCGTAATCCAAATTAAATCTACTATAAATTAAGAAGTTTCTCATTTTTCTGAGCTCATTCCAGAAACAAAGTCAATTTGGAAACCATCTCAGTTTATTCCTAAGTCTTTTGGGGGAGTTCTGGGAAATGAGGTAATGAGAAACAGACCTTATGTTCACAGAGATCAGGACATGATGAATGGGCAACCATAGATTTCCAGTCAGCATAGAAGGTAGAGAAGTATCCCTCATAGGTTAATTTGCTGTATTAGTTACTTTTCTCATTACTGTGAGTGAGTGAATGCCTGCTGAGAAGCAGCTTAAACATGGGTTTCTTTATTTTCAAACCAAGACAGTCATCTTTCTGTGCCTGTAGCAAGTGTCTAAAATATTCAACTCATAAGAGAAAATGATTATTTTGGCCATGGTTGTGGGGGTTATAGTCCCTGATTGGTCTGTGCCATTGTTTGAGGATCCCTGGCAAGGAAGCACGTCATGATAGGAGTGTGACAAAACAGATTCCGCATTCATGACAGGCACTCAATGAACTGAAGGCCTCACACTACAGCAGGCTGGAAGTCATAATACTAATAATAATACTAATAATAATGCTAGGAAGTCCTAATACTACAGCAGGCTGGAAGTCATGCCTGTAATACAAAGAGCTTTTGGGGGGCATTCACCCCACCTCATAAATTGTGTTGTCCACAACACTAGTGCATGGGGTAGCTTGTTTTGAAAGAGCGAGGAACACACTGGAAGGTAGGATGGAGATATCAATTCTATGACCTTACAAGGGAGATAAACTTCCTATGAAGCTGAATCTAACCAGGTGGGTGAGTAAGCAGGGTGGGTCCATGAGAGCCATGCAGGAGTCCAACACTGCTGTGAAGTTTCAGTGATGGCCAGAAAGGACTTGTTCTCTGCACAGTGCTCCCTTCCAGGACTGATTATCTCAGGGTGGATTATAGGTTGGCATACATAAGCGGTGACACCATCAGCTTAGCATATTTTGCCCTTAAATAACCAGCAGTGCCTATTTATCATAAGATGTCATATTATTCATCATAAGATGTCAAAGGGTTTCAGAAGCTCTACTACATTGCACACAGCCACTGCCATTTGTTCTGATGAGTTGTATATTTGAAATCTTGTAATGGGATAAATTGAGGTTTATGAGTAAATATAAAAACAAATTAAACTTAATGAATTGAGAGGCATCTTTGTTCAAGTATGTCATGACACAACACTTTAAATGTCAGTGAAAGCAATTATGATCATGTCCCCTACTCTTGTCTTCCTGCCTCAATCAGGGTGTGATCTGAAAGCAAAGGACAAGCAGGAGGCCTAAAAAATCATACTGGAATATTCTCTTGTCTCTCTCTCTCTCTCTCTCTCTCTCTCTCTCTCTCTCTCTCTGTCCTCTCTCTGTATCTACATACATACATATATATACACATATGTGTGTTTGTATACATGTAGTTATCATAATTAAGGTAAATGCTAGCTAATTAGACATTCACCTAATGGTTTTCAAAATGCATTACACAAAATTGAAAAGAAGAAACACTTTTCATCCTTTTTTAAATATTTAGTCCCTTAAAATGACATAAATATTTCTTTTGAAATAATTTGTTTTTTTTTAAATCAATGGAAAAATCCTTTGGTTGAATTGTGTCTTGATAATTCTCCACAAAAGCTGTTGAGGGTACCCTTCCCCACTTGCCTTTGTACATTATCTGCAATTGTCTTTTAATAGACTGAGACTAAATTATTAGAAAAAAGTGTTATCACTAGGGAGTAAGGGTTGTCAGATACCACTGAGGTGTAATACATCAAAGTTCAGGCTCCCAGATTTATCTTGTAGACTGTTTATTTTCAAGATACACATTTAAAAAGAGTTGTCAACCTATCTAACCTCTTCTGATGTCAAAGAAGCCAAGTAATGAGTACTAACACTAAGGATAAAAATAGAATTATGAATCCCAGACAACACAACATATTAGAAGAAGGAATTGTGACTAAAAGGAAGAGAAAGCAAGCTTTCTTTATGAAGAAACAAGTTCATATCAAAATTAATTAAAAGTTCGCAAGGAACTGTTTTTCTTTAATGGTTGGGATTTAGTGACTTCATATTCTTACAGGAAAAATATTTTGTAAATGGGAAATTTAATCCTAATCAAGGATTGGTTTCCCCCTATTTGCAGTCTCATCAGTGCAATATAATTGGGAAAATGGAATCTCTGTCTAACAAAGTCATTATAGCAGAAAAGGCTAATAAAATAAAATATGTGATACAGTAACAATTATAGGTAAAGAGGCTATTTTTTTTTTATTGACATTGATTCCAGACAGATTTCAGTTCAGATGAGCTCCATTCATCTTGACCTTGCTTTATCTCTCTGGAAGTATTTTATTACCTGTGTCAGGTACCATGTCTATATCCTCCTCCATATTACATGAGAACTTATTTCTATAAGTCCCATGTGTTTTCTTTTTCTGGATTATAGGTCTTCTCCTTACTTCCATGATGAGGAGTGTTTCTCAGTCTACATTCACCACCTGATCCACTTCTTGTTCTTTAAAAGAGAGGTCATAGCTCACATTCCCAATCTTGCCCATTTTCTGAGTAGAAACAAGGAAAATGGTTTTATTTGGATCTCAATGAATTGTCAATTCAAATCCGTGATGAGATTCTCCCTCAACTGTGCCTTTAAATGCTAAAAATTGCTAGATATGTCATTTACCAGACTGCCAATTTTTGAAGTTTTCCCTCTGAAGATATGTGCAAATATTTTATTATAATGATAAATAGTAGTAGTTGGAAACCTAATGACTTAACAAATAGGTGAATTGAATAAATTATGATGGGTTGTTTCATTAATTTATAAAACAAATAAAATAAATTATTTATTAACAAATATATGTGCTAAGTGAAATGAAAATATGTTCAGAATTTTCCTGTTTTAGTTTAAACAGAAATTCTCAAATATGCATTTGTTCTTAGAGGAGTCTAGGCAGTACTACTTAACAGTATGTATGATCTTTCATAAGATGAATTTATTTTTTCTTTTAATTTTATTACTTTTCTAAAATCATATGCATATTTATATAAAAAGAAGGGCTGGAGAGATAGCTCAGCAGTTAATGTGCTTGCCTATAAATTCTAATGATCCAGGTATAATTCCCCAGCATCATGTAAATCCAGATGCACAAAATGGCACATGCATCTGCATATCATTTGCATTGGCTAAATGCCCTGGCATGACCATTCTCTCTGATTCCCCATCTTCCCCCGCTCTCTCTGCTTGCAAAATAAATTAAAATACTAAAATGTTGGCTTAAGACACTTATATTCTAAATCAGTTTTCTTTTTCTTCTTGGGGCAAGACTTAATTTTTAACTTCAGTGATTTGGACTAAAATCTTATTATATGTGGGATCTCTTATTACTTGTTTAAATCGTGTTGCTATCAATTGGAATAAAGCTTCAATCCAAGGGGACTGACAAATTATTTCCAGAATCATCCAATTATGGATGTGCTTAAATATTAATACTATCCATTATTTAGCCCATCAAATATTTGAAGGCAAGACTATGTAAAACATTTCTTTTGTGTTCATCCTCATGGTCAGTATACCAGTACAGTCATGTTAGGAATATTATATCAGTATAACATACTTGAATAATTATTCTCAAAGACAGGAAAAACTGGTGTCTCTATCTTGAGTAGAATGTCAATATCTTGGTTAACAAACTTCAGATTATTTTATACTTGTTTTTATAATTCTGAGTACAATGATTAAATTGAATTCACAGTGTTAGTTAAACAATACAGACCATTAAGTTTTGCGTGATGCAATTCATTTCTCCATCATTATTTCTGCCTGCAAGAAAGTTTATGGTGTATGTGTTCATGTATATGAAGAATACATAGATATAATAGGTCTGAAACTTACCTATTTCTTTTTTTATATTTTATTTATTCATTTTCAAACAGAGAGAGAGAGAGAGAGAACACAAGCAACAGGGCCACCACCTTGTGGTTATGGTTTATGTGGGTACTATGGAATTGAACCCAGGGCCTTAGGCACTGGAGGCAAGTGCCTTAACTAGTGAGCCATCTCTCCAGTCCACCTATTTCTTGTATTAACCATTTTGTTACATTTTTCCCACTGTATTGACATAAGTCTATTCATTTTATTCAACTATTTACTGTAGCAACTTCAGACATATATACTATATGCATGTACATTATGTATTCATGTATAATAAATGCATGCAGATATGCAATGGATATAATGTATAACATGGTTATTGTATATCATAATAGTGTTAGAAGATATGACAAAAAGTAAATGCCTACATATGTCTTCTATTATGTTTACATAATTTTATTTTAATAATAAAATGCATATAGTGTTGTAATACTTTAATAGATCAAAAGTAGGATAGTGACCATTGGAGTTTTTTCCAAGATTTTGTTTCCAAGCAACTCCATGAGGAACCTCCACTCCATGGTGTCCTTTGACCTGCACTTTGTCTTCCCTGATTTATTGATGATGACCACATTTACAATCACAAAATATTTCCAGATTGTTATCAAGAATCCATTTGTGCCGGGCGTGGTGGCGCACACCTTTAATCCCAGTGCTCTGGAGGCAGAGGTAAGAGGATCACCATGAGTTCAAGGCCACCCTGAGACTACATAGTGAATTCCAGGTCAGCCTGGGATAGAGGGAGGCCCTACCTCAAACAAACAAACAAAAAAACCCAAAAAACAAAAACAAACATACAAACAAAAAGAATCCATTTGCTAGTGTAAATGAGCACAGTGGTAACTTACACTCCTACACACTCATACATGTGCATTTGACTTGAAAGTTATAGTATGGATATTCAACTCTTTTTTTAAACATTTTTTTTTAATTTTCAAACAGAGACATACAGAGAATTTTCAAGCAGGTACATATGTTCTTTGATCATAACCTATTCCAGCTACTTCTCTTGTCCTGAGCCTGAGCTGCATTGGAACTCCTACCCTCAAAACAACAGTTACAACAAACACCTTCTTTAGAAGTAGTCTTTTTTTCTACTTTAGTATGTGGCTGTTTTGTTTTGAGGGTTATTTGGGGGGGGGGTCAATCCTTCACCATCCATGGCAGAATGTCGATGGGCTCAGTATTGTGCAGGTCTTGTCCAGATAGTGCCAGTGGCTGTGAGGTCATGAATGCAATGGCCTTGAAGACATCGAGCCATAACATGTTCTTCCTCATCACCTGGCTTTCTTTCTGCTCTTTCTGCTTCAATGCTCCCTGAGCCTTGGACGGTGGCACCAATATCTCACTTAGCACTGAGTACTCCATAGTGATAATTCTAAGCACTTTCATGTTTTGAGTCTCCTCAGTAGCCACCACCAACTGCAAAGGTAAGCAGCTCTATCCAAAGATGTGACCAGCACTAATCTATGGGCATAAACACATTTTAGATACTTAGTATTTAGATGTTAAGGTGATGGGTACAGTGTGTCAATTTAGTTAAATGACAGTGGTAGCTTCCTTCCTAAGGTCTATGGTCTTCACATCCATATGCTTTTGACAGGTGTTCAGTACAAAGTATGAATTCTGTCTCAAGACATCTCCTCACTCAAATCCAATCAGAGAAAACAGTTGATTATAAAGTCCTGCTAGTATTGTGTCAGTAGACCCATCATGTCTGGCTGATATCACAGCTCTGTATCTCACAGGATCCACCACTGGGTGAGACTGTTGATGACTTTTGTCCCTAAGCAGCCTCCATAGCACCTTCAAGCTCTTTCACAACTAGACAGCCAGGAGGAAACTTACAGCTCAGTTCCAGCTTGATTTCTCAGTGTCTTGCAACAGAAGCAAGTAGTGTCTTTAACAATTGGATCTTACCATCTAGTTCTGGGGTGATCAGGGGACACCCTGACCAACAACCCACTGGAAGAAATTCCATTCCTGGGGCTGGAGAGAGATTTCCCAGTGGTTAAAGTGCTTGCTGGAAAAACCCAAGGACCCAGATTCAATTTCCCAGTTCCCAGGTAAAGCCAGATGTACAAGGTGACACATGTGTCTGGAGTTCATTTGCAGTGTCTGGAGGCTCTGATGCATCCATTAGCATTCTCTCTCTCTCTCTCTCTCTCTCTCTCTCTCTCTCTCTCTCTCTCTCTCTCATAAATAAAATACACAAAAAATAAATCTCATTCCTGGCACTAGAATGTTCCCATTTTAACCTCTGGCTTCTGAGAATAGCATTATCTACCCAGGATGGATCATTTAAATACTTAAAATCTATTTATCATTTCTTTTTACTGTGCCAATTTTAAACTCTTAAAGGATTATATTTATATTTCCCTTAGTTTTATGAAAAGAAATAAATAGCAAGGGATTTTTAGAAAATCTATACTGCTTCTTTGGAAAACAGAAAGAAAATGTCCAATAAAGGATTTCCTCCATAACATCACCTCCTACAGAAAAGTATTTGTTACACAGTCTCTGAACAAATTCTGCATCTGAAAAATGTGAAGTATGGGGAACTCGAGGGGTTCCAAAGATTCCGTCAATGTGGCAGCTGAAAAAGTCTGTAACTTAAGGAGAGTAAAGCAATTTTCCTCTTGCTCATCAATATAATTTCCTGCGTTTTAATAAAATTTTCTTAATTTAAAAAACAAGCACTGGAAATTGTTCATGACAGCTGTGAAGCAAAGGATGAAGCTGAATTGTTCTTTCTCATACTGAAGACAGATGTGCTCCCTCCTCTCCCATTCCTTTAAATTTCTCAACAATAGTTCTTGAAATAAGGTTGGGGGGCAACTTAAAACTTTAAATGCAATGATATTTTTAAAGAAAATTATTCCTCATTAAACTATTTAAGATCAATCAAGTATTTCGAACACAAACATAACACAGAATAATGTAAAATAAATATAAATATAAATATACAAGAAGGCATTTCATCATCTAGTATTAGTTTTGCTCTCTTTTCTACTTTTCAATAAATACTTCAAGTCTTTCTCAATAAATGTTTACTATAGTAATATATTAATATGTTAGTGGAGTCATCTTCATTTCTGGTTTCTTCCATTAATCAAAGCATGCCTCAAGTTCACTGAGAAGAAATCACTTTCTTGTTTGAGTGCTAAGAGGTTCTTGAAATTTATATAAGAGGAAATAATCTCTTATCCAGAATAATTTGGCCTTCAAAAATAAATGAAATTATAATACTGTGAATCTTCAAAAGTTAGAGAATAAGGCCATGTATGGGGGTGCACACCTTTAATCCCAGCACAAAGGAGGATGACGTAGATGGATCACATTAGATTGAGGCCAACCTGGAGCTACAGTGTAAGTTCCAGGTCCAGATGGGGTACAGGAAAACCCTACCTTAAAAAACATCATAGAAAAACATTTATTTAATGATTAATAGACTGATAATGGGATAAAGAAAATAATTATACTAAAAGCTAATAATCACCTAGTATTATGTGTGCTTAAAAAATACCTCACAATAAGAAATAGGATAACAAAGGATGTTAGGCAGTTATAAAAAATGCAGAAAAAAAAAACTAGAAGCGAAAAGATGCATCTGGTTCCATATTTTCAGTGAATGTAAATGCAAAAGCAGTATTATCTTCACAAAACTAGCTTTATTTGTTTATAATTCCAACATCATATATTCCACTAATATTATCTTCTTCACATGCATGCTGTACAATTTCACCATGTAAAAGCCCAACTTGACATATCATAGCAATTTTATTCCTTCTACTTAGATATGCATTTGTGCTATGAACTTGGATGTTCTCTTATTCAAGTGTCAAAAGTACAAGAGTTTGATTTTATTTTAAAAATTGACTTGAAACTATTTGACAATTGCTTAGCTATGAATAGTTTGACTACAAACAGGAACTAGAACTGGGGCTTGGGGAAGTGGCTCAGCAAGAGCACTTCCTACACAAGATTTAGGGATTTAGAGGTCATGACCACCCTGATTTTCATCCCCAGAGCTGGCTGTGGCCATGCATGCCTCTCACCCCAGTCCTTCAGGGAGTGGAGGCCAGACAATCATTGTGGTTCAATGGTCAGTCATTCTGTGCCTAAATAAATAAACAAATAAATAAATAAGAAAAAAGAGAAATAACAAGAAAAATAACCCAGCAGTTCTGGATTCAGAGAGGGGAGGATGCTCACTGTTCTCTGCTTCCCCCTGTGTATGCCCAGGGTGCATGAGTCTGCACACCTACTTGCCTTCAGTACACACACATCACACCACACAGCTCACCACAAATACTATACACAAAATAGGAAAGGAAATAAATAGAAAAAACTGCACATATCAAATGGTACTAAAGAATTTTCAGTGATTTCTACCTTATGACTTCCTGGAAACTAAGTATTTCTTGTCAAGTTAAGGATCTGGATGGCAATACAAACCAAAATTTTCTACCTCTCAACAAATTCCTTGTTTCTCCCTGAACAATTGTGAGGCAGATTATAATCTAATTTTGACCAGATATTTAAATTCTTTCACAGTGCATAATCTCTGGTCACCATTAACTATTTGGAGAACTTTCAGTGTTATGAAATATTCAATGCCCACAATCATTAAATTGAATATTCAATTACTCAAGTGGCATTCCTATTTTTTAGAATCTTTGATAAAATGCATATAACTCTGCAAACCGTCTTCCAAGCATGAAATATAAACTCTGCAGTCTTCCAAGCATAAAAAGTAAAATCTAAAATATACAGAAAGGTCTCATCCATACTGCAGTGGAAAGAAATGTTTATTGGTTAAAAAAAAAAAGAGTTATTCTTTCCTGGCTTTTAATGATGAATAAGAAGAGCTGGAATCTATTTCTGTATTACATTGATTTAGTACTTTGATTTAGCTATAGATGTATTAGTATCTATCTAATAGAAAATATATGAGATATTTGAAAGTCTCTAATATCTTTTTTTAATATATATTTATTGTCCATAATGAGTTACATTATTTAGTGGGCAAACAATGCGTTGTTATCCCGAATTCCCCAATTCCCTCCCTCCCCATTGCTTAAGCCATTCCCCTCCCCCCTTCCCTTACCCCTCATTCATAACATCTCACTTCTTTCTATAAGTCTGCATAATGAAAACATTTATCCTGATTAAATTATCTTTTTTTTTTAATGATGCATACATCGTTAAAAATCTACGCTCAAATTTCTTTAAAATATTTTCCAAAGTCATGATTGGGATTGATTTTTTTCCAGCCTGTACTTATAATTTGATAAGTTGGGATCAGTGCACTGTGACACCTAGACTGTCTAAAAAAGTAAGGACAACTTCCAAAGCCAGCCTAGTCTACCATCATGGTGCAAGTGGGCCTTTGGGTGCATATGAATTACCACATGACTAAGGGTTGTGTAGCCAGAACCAATGACAGGCAGACAAGTTGCTAATTTGTTATTGTTTTTCCCATCAAGAATATACTGAAAGAAAATCATAATAATGATTTTTATAACAATAATAAATTTGATAAATAAAGAAAAAATAGAGTATTTCTAATATAAAATCAAGATTATTATTTTTACATTCTATAGATCCTTATGAATTTAATACAGGTGAATAAATATTTTGTTGAGCACTTATATGAAGTTTGATATAATAATAACAATAGCTCAGAAAATAATTTCATTCTGTTTGCACATTTCAATGTAAGGGAACACCATATTAAATTAGAGAAATTCGTAATTCAATAGAAATATATGTTAGCTCTTACTGTAATTATAGTTATTGAAAATATTTTACAAAATACTATTTTTACAAATATTTGCTGAATAAATTGTCAGGGCTATAGCAATTGTCTTGTATTTTTGAATAAAATAGATGAATTAGCATAAATATATTTTACCTTGAACTGTTAACAACTAAATAGAAGGGTTCAATTTAAATCATTTTTCAACATGAAAATACTTTGAGAAGATGACCAAGGGTACTTGAGAGCCACAGTTATAATTTGTACCAGAAATAGAATGCACTCATCAGGAGCTATAAGCTATATAATACTACATAAGTCATGTCAAAATATGAATTTTTCAGAGCATACCATTTATTAGGTAAATTAGAAAAATTATATCTGAAGTAATAAATATAACTAAGTAGGTGCAATTATGTGATATATTTATGAAGACAGAGTGAGCATAAGACAAAAAAATGTTTAATATTCTATAGAATCCAATTCAATAATTATAAAAATCTTGAATATTCTGTTCAAGACCTTGAGCATCATTGCATTTATTTTCAAGATTATCTTTACTAAATACTCTTGTTATCATAAGGAAAAGAAATAAAGAGAAACTGTTGCCCCCAATGACTAATGTTCCTAGCGACAGCTTGTATGGATGACTAAGCCAGGAAGATTTTAATCAAGTTCAGTGTGTGCAAAAAGAGAGATTTGTGCCTGAGCAAATGCCTATCTTTCTTAATTTTCTACTTCCTCTTCACCATGAGGACTCCTCCTTCCTCCATAATTGCTGGTAAGAGAAGGCTGAGCTAGCAGGGAGAGACACCTTTGAATAGTGTTGGGCCATCGTGACTGCTGACTGACACTTCCTATCAATCTTCTTCTTTGCCTTCATGTCACTAATGTGAATTTTCTGTACTATCTGAGAAAATGCAATTCTGCTAGAGAAAACAGGAAAACAAGCCAGAATGGTAATAAAATATTAAATAGACATAAGTAAATCATTAACATCTGAATGTGTGCAAGATTTGTGAAGCATATTACATAGAGAAAAACACTAGTTTGTGAGATACACTAAAGGCAAAATATCTTGTGTATTGTCATGGTTTGATCCAGGTGTCCCCCACAAACAAATGAATGTGTTCTGATAGATCGATCCTCAGCTGATGGCGGTTTGGGTTTTACAACCTCGATGAAGCTGTGTTGTCAGGGGTGGGCTTATGGGGTTCTAAGCCAGCTTCCCCTTGCCAGAGTTTGGCACACCTTCCTGCCGCTGTTTGCAGTGCTGTGGCAGAGGTGATGTCCAGCCTTCTGCTCATGCCATCGTTTTCCCTGCCAGAATTGAGTCTCCCCTCGAGTCCGTAAGCCAAATAAACCCATTCCTCTACAAGCTGCTTTTGTTTGGGTTCTTTTTGCGCAGCAACTAGAAAGCTGACTGCAACATGTATATATTAGAAAAAACATGATTTCTACGTATAAAAATGGATAGGCAGGGCATGGTGGGGTAGCCCTTGAATCACAGTCCTCAGGGTCCTGAGGCAGGAGGATTGCCATGAGTTTGAGGACAGCTGAGGAACACAAAGTGAGTTCCAGGTCATTCTGAGCTAGAGTGAGATTATGACTCTGGGGCGGGGTGGGGGGGAGCATAAAATGACAATTCAGAAATTTGCTGGGTCTCTTACTGGCAACCCAAAATATGATTTCCTTCATCTCCCTATACCTACACTGCAAGTCAGCTGACTGCTCCAGCTGTGACTGGGAACAGATGTCCAGTAGCTCTCTGATCAAGCAAGGATATTTTGGCTACAAGCATGTTCCTTCTCTTGGGCCCTATGACTCAGCTCTCCTCTGTCAGACCATGGACCAGCAGGGAGATTAGGGGTAGAAATCAAGAACAGATACTTATTTTTAAAAATATTTTATTTATTCATTTTCAAGCACAGAGATACACACACACGAGAGAGAGAGAGAGAGAGAGAGAAAGAGAGAGAGAGAGAGAGAGAGAGAGAGAGAGAGAGAGAGAGAGCGCACCAGGACCACCACCTTGTGGGTCTGGCTTATGTGGGCCCTGGGGAATTGAACCAGGGGCCTCAGGCACTGGAGCCAAGTGCCTTAACCGCTGAGCCATCTCTCCAGCCCCAGATACTTATTTTTGCTCCATAACGTGAAGACACAAATTTCTCCTACCTAGAGGAACTATTAGAACTTTATTATGAATGAGATCTCTCCAAATGAAGATGAGAAATTTAAGGTGAGGGAGGAATATTGTGCTTATTACTGCATACTGTTAAGACACCAACTCTCCTGGTAGGGAGTACCAGCAGTGCACTTTAGAAAGAACACACCAAGAAAACAAAATAACCTTTGCTACTTTCTCTACAAAAAGATGATAATCCTCCAATCACCAGCACACAGTTAATAAAACCAATATGAACCAAATAATTAAAAACAACTGCAAAAAAGGTATGTACTCTAACTGAATTTAGACAAATTAGCTCAATTATTGTTGAAGATGAAGTAATTTTCCTTAAATATTCCTGATCTCATTCCATTGAGAGGAAAGAATTGAAACTAAAATAATAAAAATTGTTGATGTTTCTCTTCCTATACTTATGAAACTACCTTACACTCACTTTTTTAGAGTCTTGTTTACAATGGAAGTTTTCTAAAGTGATCTGGAGTAATGGTACTAGAATGCAAGAGAACTTGTTTTCTCTAGATGCAACTAAAAGACCCTTACTGTCAAAGATGTGGTTTTCTAGAAAATCTATTCTTTGAGCATCCCAATGCCCCTTTTCTTTGCTCCATCAATTCATTCATCCTGATAGAA
Source organism: Zapus hudsonius (assembly GCA_004024765.1). NCBI lineage: Eukaryota > Metazoa > Chordata > Mammalia > Rodentia > Dipodidae > Zapus > Zapus hudsonius. Next base: position 19,845 of record PVHP010018808.1, read on the forward strand.
GATAGGAGCTCTTTATTCTCTGGGAGGATTTAAGTGAATACAATAGACACAATATTTTGATTTCTTAGGTTAACCTCATATATCTCAACATTGTATTAGAAACACCAATGTTTTAGTCTACAGCCATGCAACCCTGAATGTGATCTTAGAAACTATTTATGGCCAGAACCAGTTAGTATTTGGGTGGGAGAGGTACTAGTATTTTAAAGATAAGCAAAACACAGTGTGTCATATTTATACACACTGTATCCTGTTTTCATTTGTTATTTAAAACACTGATGATATAGAGAAAGACATTCGAATTTGATACAAAAGCTAATCTTATGAAAAAAAAAGGAAGGCTGAAAAGTAAAATATTCTTTACTTAGGGTTAATTGGCAATCTAAGTTTATTTAGCTAGAAAGGCATTTCCCTTCTTTTAGAATACATATGATCTGCTCTAAATCCGACACGAACAGGAGTTGTTTGTAGTTAGTATCTCCATGTCTGTCCAAATGAACAGGAGTTAATGAATTCATGACTAGCACAGCAGACTCCTCAGCTATAATGCAGGGTTTTACCTAAGAGTAGAAGGCATAGTTATAGCAACCTGCAAGAGATGGCAACACAAAGCTGCAGGAGCATCATGATGTTACATGATGTGGCAACTTCTTTTCTCATTCCATCAGCTGCACAATCTCTCCAGCCACAGAACTTCTCTTATCACCATGATAGGCAATAATGTTACATTTACTAAATGAAACAGACTTTCAACCTAGTGCACATGAATGCAACATTCCCTCCCCTGACCCTACAGACCACTAGGAATCCAGACCTTCTTTCTAGCACAAGGACCACTGTCATCCAGGCCTCTCCACCCACCCCCACCCATCCTGACCAGTCACACACAAAATTATAGAATCCAGGCTTTCCTCCATCTACTTAGGCACAACTCCTACATTGTGAAAGTTAGGGGAGTGGGTGGTAGGTTTTCAGGCCACACTGTCATGAAAGAGAGACTCGTTCAGAACTCAGTTGATGATTCTGTGTCTTCCAATAGACAAGGTGGTGTGGGAGGTGAGAAATAGAAACAGTAACAGGAAAGGTCTCCTGTGGGACACACCTGGGAACAAACAGGCTTGGCTTCTCAGTTTTTGTATCACTCCTCATCAAATGACTGTTGGCCCAGCATAAGAATGATTGTGAAAATGCTCATTAACCCTTCCAATTCTCTAAATAAAAGTGCTTATCACCCCACTATTTTCCTTCCTTCCTTCCTTCCTTCCTTCCTTCCTTCCTTCCTTCCTTCCTTCCTTCCTTCCTTCCTTCCTTCCTCTCTGCCTCCCTCCCACCCTCTCTCTCTTTTTCTTTCTTTCTTTCTTAACTTATTTATTGTTAATAATTAGGTACATTGTATGGACAAGTCTTGTGATGGTACCATTTCCCTCCTTTCTGTCCCCAACCCTTCGAGGACCCTCCTCAGTGGGCTTTGCTGGACCAGTCCATGGGATAGGGGTTATGGATTGTATAAGCATTATCTGGGTTTTGTTTGTTTGTTTGTTTTCTCTGTGTGTTTTAAGGGGGCTATGTCTCTGGATATTCTCCCCCACCATGGCTCTTACAATCTTTCCACCCCCTCTTCCTCAATGTTCCCTGAGTCTTGATAGGTGAGTTTTAAGTCTACTTTATTGTTGAGATCTTAAGAATCTCTGTATTTCTGCTTTGGACTATGTTGGGCATCCTTGGTATCTGTCTCTATTGCCCTTTTATAGGTGATCTGACTTGTTGGCTTGCTATCTCACCACTTCCTCATGGATGTCAGCCATCATCCCAGGTCCTATTGGTGGAATGGGGTGGTCCATGGTTCTCACTGCCTTATGAAAAATACAAACACAATCTGTCAGTTTTGCTTCTTATTCAAACTTAATCTAGTTAGGACCCCCCCTCTCTCTCTGTCTGTGTGTGTGTTTCCAGTGCTAGATATAAAACCCAGAGCCTCACATTTACCAGGCAAGCACTCTACCACTGAGGAAAGTTTTTCCCAGAAATTTTTTTTTTTTTGTGTGTGTGTGTGTGTGTGTGTTTGTTTAATTGAAAATTGTCTATATTTTGTTCTTCTTTCTTTCTTTCTTTCTTTCTTTCTTTCTTTCTTTCTTTCTTTCTTTCTTTCTTTCTTTCTTTCTTTCTTTCTTTCTTTCTTTCTTTCTTTCTTTCTCTTTCTCTTTCTTTTTTGCATTTTTCTAGGTGGGGTCTCCCTCTCACCCAGGCTGACCTGGAGCCTGGAGTTCACTGTGTAGTCTCAGGGTGATCCTTCTACCTCTGCCTCCCAAGTGCTGGAATTAAAAGTATGCGCCACCACACACAGCTAGCTCTAGTTCTTCTGCATACCTTCACCCCACCTTCTTTCTTATCTCTCCCCTATTCTTCAGCAAGACACACTCTCATCCTCACACACAGGTCTATCACTGTCTTCCAGTCTGCACTTGACATATGACAGTGGCAGACCAGAATTCAAGTAGAGCAAAGACTCAAGTATGGTTTGGGAAAAATGCTGGGTATTAGGGAGATAGTTGTGGGTCAAAACCTACACAAGAGATTTTAAAAATTGAATCTTTTGACTAAGATTTAATACATGTCAGTTCTATTTATGTTAGGGAAAATTACATGTATTTATACCTAACAATTCATAGTAATTTGAAATAAACAGTGTCTGCAATTCTTGCTTTTTAACACTTTGCTTACCATAAAATATAGCAGAGAAATACACAGAATAAAAATATAGATCTTAGTGAAGTATCCCAGATTCCCACTGCTGTGTACTGGGATCAATAAATTCAGAGGTGTTAGCATTCTAGATTACTCTAAAATGCTACCTTCCTTCCAAAGGAATGCCTCCTCAATTATTATAATCATGACAATACTTTAATTCTAATTATGCATTCCTCATCTAGCTTTACCTACTTGTATTTTTATGTAAAGGACCATAAAAAACACACTCCTTTTGCACTTATTTTTTTTAAAGTAGGGTCCTACCCTGGCCCAGACTGACTTGGATGGAACTCACTTTGTAGTCCCAGGCTGGCCTCAAACTCACAGTAATCCTCCTACCTCAGTATCCCCAGTGCTTGGTTTAAAGGTGTGCACCACCATGCCCAGTTTGCACTTAATTTTTGAGTTGCCATATAGAAATTTAGGTATCATTCATTCTGTCACTTTGAAATACAATTTGTTTTAATTGCTTCTCATTCCCTTCCTCTATTTTCAGCTGTGTCTCTCCTCAATCATCCTTTCTTCCCATTAATTCTTCCCCATGCATCAATTAACATGTCACGTGTGTCCCTTACATATCTTCTAGCTCATCTCATTATGCTATTTTAATATTATTTTCAACACTTTAAGAATGAATTTATTGGCAGCCTCCATACATATAAACAGTGTATTCTGACTCACCCACTCCCACCACCTTCCTCTGACCTCGCATCCCCTTCTTCTGAAACCCCTCTTCTTTCCAACTATCCCCTCTTTTATTTTGATGGACCATTTCTGAAGGACCATTATTGTATTTTACTTGTCTTTGTTTTTTCATTGCTTCTGACAATATTGCAAAGTCTGTTTTGAAGACAGCTTCACTTAGCTTCTTGCTGACACAGAGCACCTGACCAAAAGCACCTTGAGGTAGGGTCTCACTCTAGCTCAGGCTGACCTGGAATTCACCATGTCGTCTGAGGGAACTTTCTGAGATTCATCCATGCTGTTGTTTAAGCTTATTCATCATTTTTTTCTGTTGTTAAGCAGTGCTCTATTGCTCTACTATATGACAAACATTTATTCCCTTTTCCTGCCTTGTTGAACTCACTCAGGTTAATTCTATTTTACTGCTACTAGTAATGATGCTGTTTTATATATACAAAACATGTTTCCTAGTTAGCATAAGTGTATTTTCTGATAAAGATAAGCCCAAGAAGTGAAGTTTCTGAAAAAAAATGCTGTGGATTTGTTCAACTCCAGTAGAAACTATGAAACTGTATTTCAAAATGATCTTATAAAGTAAATTGGCTCCTTCACATATGAATATTATTATTTCCTATCCATCCTAACTGGTTTGATTTTGTCACTCAGAACATTTAAACATTTTAAAATAAAATACAAGTTATTAAAACTGACAAAAATCAAACCAGGAAAAAACAATAGAAATATAATTACTTAAGTTCAAATCTATGTTTAAAACAAATGTCTTCACTTCCCAGAAAACCACCTTAGTTGCAAATAAATTCTAAATTACATTCAAGAGGCAGAAAATGTCAAACGCTTTCAGAGACTAGAAATTGAGAGAAAAATTCATGCTCCATTCATAAAGGAGGCAAATCTTTGATACTAAAATCAGACAAAGATACTATCAGAGGAGAAATTGATTTCTCTTATGAGCATAGATGAAAAATTCTTGTACCAAACATTAAGAAATTAATTCCAACAATAGAGAGATATGGTACAATGGCAAGACCGAATACAGCATAGCAAGAATGTGAGTATGCTCTAGCTCACCTTACATTTCAAATAAAAGAGATAAGTGCAATACCTTCACAATCAAGAAACACATCACTCACCATAATAAAATAATGAAGAAGAAATATCATCTCAAGGCTACAAAGAAAATATTTGACAAAGCTTAACATTGGTGTATGTATGATAGATGTGTGGGTGTTGGTGTGTTTGCATCTTGGTGTGTATGATAGACGTGTGTGTGTGTGTGTGTGTTTGCATGATCTACTGTGTGAGTATGGATGTGCATATTTACACAATAAAGAAGAAATAAAGCAGGATTATTGCTAATACCTTTACATAATTACATTGAGAATCTGAAATATATACTGCTAGATATTCTTATGTATCTCCTTATAAAAATTATAGTGCTTTCTGTCATTATCCACCTCAGAAATATATGGTAGCCCATATCTGACTCTTATCGACTGAATAAATCTAATGCCCACAGGGAAAATTAATGCCTATTTATGGAAGTATGCACTGCCATAGTTCATTTCCACCTAGGAGTACAAAATGGTTTGAAAACTGTGCCAATGAAGGGTTTAGTTTAATCATTATCTCAATTTCAGGAAGACAATATCCTTGAAAATAACCTTCAGGGGAAAAATAAGTCCTAGATCAGTGTCATGATCTGCAATAGTTAGGTTGACAACCATCACTTATTTAACATCAAAGAATCTAACAATTTATGATTTGAAATGCATCTGTCACAGACATTGAAATGATTGAGTCACTTTAAGCAGCACAAGGATTATATAAAGTCTTTCATGAACAGAGTACTAAGATGGGCAGTTAGAACCAGTGATAGTATCTCAGTTCACCATATTTCTTAGCTCAGGACATCATAAACTTTTTCTACTGATAGTATCAAATCATCTTAAAATTTCTTACATAATCCTGGTATATATGTACATAAAATAAGTCATAAATATACTGCACAACAATTATTTGGCATACATTTAGTTTTACCATTTATTAATGGCAAAAGCAAATTTGCATACTAATATATTGAAGCACTATGGAGACTCATCAAAAGAATGGACATAGAGCTACCAATGGACCCAACTATCCCTCTACTAGGCATCTACCTGTAAGATGTCACTTCTCAGGAGAGAGACATTTGTGCAACTATGTTTATAGCAGCTCAATTCATAAGAGCCAAGAATTGGAATCAACCAAAATGCCCTTCCATGGATGAATTGATAACAAAACTCTGGTATATATACACCATGGAATTCTATTCAGCTGAAAGGAAAAATGACATATCAAAATTTAGGGGAAAATGGTCTGACTTGGAGCATATCCTACTAAGCGATCTCTCAAAAGACCAGTAAGCCAAACACCTCATATTCTCCCTCATATGAGGTTCTTAACCAGGCTAACCACAAACTCTATGCAGACCAGTAGAAAGAAGTGAGAGGTTATGAATGAGGGGAAAGTGATGAGGGGAGCGGAATGGCTTAAGCATGAGGCTAACCCAAAATGGGTTCAAAATCATAAAATCCTCACCAACACACTGTAACCTATTGAGCAAGTAGTGGGAGCCCTCTGGCAAGAGGGGCCATGAATAGTAGGGGAGAGAGTCTAAGCCTGTGAAAAATTGATCAGTCTGACAATGCCTGGTCCTAGTCACTGGTTCCTTTCCTCACTGAGCTGTGGACCAAAGTGACACATGAGGTCCCCAAAACAAGACAGGATTCTGTCATAGCTCTTGAATGCCCACCCCAGGCCTGAGGCAAGATCATGTTGCTGAAAAAACCACAAAAAGCCATTGATCAACATTGAGAGACCCTTCGAGGTCCACAATGGTATCAGCACCCAGATGGTAGTTAGTGTGGTGCTGGAAGGCACTGCATAAGCTGCCAGGGAAAGCGGTCAATGACAGCTGGAGCAAAGAGAGACCACTGGCATGAAACACAGTCTGCGGCCATGAGCAGGCTGACCACACTTCCTACTGCAAACCAAGAAAAGAGCATTTATGCAATGGAGGCCAAAGCCTGGGGGAGACGATCAACAGCTTTTAAATTAGGCCAAATATTCCATAATTATTTCAAATCATTCCAAATATAGTGAGGGGGAGCCCTTAACTGGAACTGGGGATTTAGGGCGATATACACTGGGAGTCAGACTCTTGGCCCCCAATGAGAGATGCACTATGTGAATGATTGAAGGAGAGGCTACTAAAAATAGAATCCAGCTAATTCAGAAATGTGTATCTCAGTTAAGCTACACTGATCTCACTCTCCGATGGAGATTCTGTTTGTATCTTTCAGAAAGCAGCGAGAGATCTGTGGCTCATCCAACCCTACCAATGAACTGCAGGCCTATAGCTGACATCCTGACTAGAGATGATCCACCCCAGACATATGGTTGAGGATCCATATGAAATCCTTCAGAGAATGATGGGATGAACAAGTGACCCAGGACACAGCCAATCAGTCAAAACAGGATAAGCCAGTGAGACAGACACCAATGATTTTTGACACAACCTAAAGCAGAAGTACAGAGACCCCTAAATTCTCAACAATAAAACAGCCTTATTTCCCACCACGACTCAGGGAACTGAGCTGAAGAAGGGGCAGAATGATTGTGAGAGCCGTGGTGGAGGAGAATATCCAGAGACATGGCCACCCTCAGTAACAACAAACTAGGGCCAGTGAAACCGGGCTGACTCCTAGGCTATCTATGTCCACTGCCCCAAGGACTGATCCCTACTGCTCACGCAGAAGGATATCCAGCTAAGTGGGGATGGGGAAGAGGGGCATTGGGGAGCTGGGGATAAAAACTCATTGTTTGCCCATTAAATAATGTAACTCATTATGGACAATAAAAAATAAATAAATGAAATTTTAAAAAAGCAAATTTGCATACTAATATTTTGAATCTGATTCTTTTTACATTAAAAATATTAGCAGATTACTTTATATTACAGGACATAAAATACCTTCAAAGTTTTTCAGAGTTGATCAATATTTTGATTTTAAAAATAGTCAATTTTTAAACATGAGGATAAAGCATATTAGGTTCAAAAACATAAAATCCTTAGGAGCATACTGTAACCTATTGAGAAAGTAGTGAGCGATGACTGGCAGAGGGGCCATGAGTAATAGGGGAGAGAGTCTAAGCCTGTGAATAATTAGATCAGCCTGACAACCCCTGGTTCTAACCACTGGTTCCTTCCCTCACTGAGCTGTTGACCAAAGCGACTCATGGGATTCTAACAACAAGACAGAATTCTGTCAAAGCTCTTGAGTGAGCTCTCCAGGCCTGAGGCAAAACCCTGTTGCTGAAGAAACCACAGAATGCCATCGATCAGCATCAAGAGACCCTTCAACATCCCGAACAGTATCCAGCACCCAGAAGGCAGTTAGTGTATTGCTGGAAGGCACTGCACAGGCTGCCAGGGGAAACTGATCAATGACACCTGGAGTAAACAGAGACCACTGACATGAAACATAATCTGCGGTCATGAGTAGGCTGACCACACCTCCTACTGGGAGAGACCAGTGAACCAAGAAAGGAGCCCTTGTTTAATGGAGGAGCCTGGGCCTGGGGGAGACAATCAACAGCTTTCAAATTCCGCCAATTTTCCACTTAGTGAGGGGGAGCCCTTGTCTGGAACTTGGGATTCAGGACGATGGAACTGGATCCCATACTCTTGGGCTCCCAAGACAAGTTGCACTATGGGAGCGATTGATGGGGAGGCTACTAAAAATAGAATCTAGGTAATCCAGAATTGTGTATATTTGTTAACCTACACTGATCTCCCTCTCCGATGGATATTGTGTTTGTATTTTTCAGGATGCAGCGAGAGAGCTGGGGCCCATCTAACCCTACCAACCGACCATAGGCCGATAGCTGAGATTCTGGCAAGAGATGAGCCACCACAGTCATACATTGGAGGATCCATATGGAACCCCGCAGAGAATGTCGGGATGAACAAGGTACCCACAGCCACAGCCATTAAATCAACACAGGATAAGCCAGTGAGACAGAAACCAACGATCTTCGACACAAAGACCCCTAAGCTCACAACCTTAAAGCAGACTTAATACTCATCCACCACGACTCAGGGAACTATATGGAAGTGGGGGCAGAAGGATTGTGAGAGCTGTGGTGGGGGAGATTATCCAGAGGCATGGCCAGGAGAACCTGGCTGAATACTAGGCTATCCATGGTCCCCTGTCACAAGGACTGATCCAGACGACCCATGGAGGAGGTTATCCAGCGGATTGGGGAGGGGAGGGCTGCAGGGAATTGGGGATAACAACGCATTGTTTGCCCACTAAATATTGTAACTCATTATGGACAATAAAAAATATGAAAAAATAGTCAATTTTGAGAATATCACTTTGCATAAATAGTAAGTACAAAATGACAAAAATAACTTTAAGAATATTATGAAATTTATGGTAATTCTTATGGTAATTCTTTTTATTCAAAATCAAAATTCATATAATATTTTTTCTTATAAAACACAATCAACTACTTAAACTGCATTTTAAAATAAAGAAAAATAACACAATAGAATCTAAGTTAATATTAACACTTACATGCAGGAGAAGATAATAAAAGTATTTGTATTCTATAGTGAAATCATTATGTTGCTATTAGTATAGAAAAGAATGTATGCACAGTGAAAGTACTCCCACTATAACATGCATTTTCTAAAATTTGAGCTGAGGTGTATCAAGAAAAATTATGTTGTGTGTCATGATAGTGTGTACAATGTAATATGTTCATGTTGTATGTTCCAAACCAAGGCCGCAGTGAAGTCACGCAATGCAACATGGATGAACATTGCCCATAATACCTCTGATCAGTCTTTCCAGTTGATTTTGAGTTAGCTATTGATTGATGTGCATTCAGAAACATTTTACTATTGCCTACTTATTCATGACCCTCCCTTCCAGCCTGGGTCCCCTCTTACTGCTACAAATACCAGACACATACACCACTTTGTGCATCTGGTTTATGTAGAAACTGCAGAATTGAACCCAGTCTGGAAGATTTTGCAAGCTAGCACCTTTAACCACTGAGACTTCTAACCAGACTTGGATCAGTTTTTGAGAAAGCACAATGCGTATCATCCAGGACTTCTTGAACCTAGAAAACAACTAAAACTTAATTCAAATCAAATCAAAGTAAGTGACTTCAAATAATCACAGTCTGTGTGAGTGGTAGATCTTAAACAAATTATAAATTTAAATTTGTGTATGTGTGTGTGGTTTTACTTGATAAGGTCTATTCTTTTCTAAAACAAAGTATCAGTTATGTAAAAACAAACCTGGAAATGTCTATGGTTAAAATTAAAATATTCAAAATTAGTGACTTTAAACACAATTAGGTAAAAAAAAACTAATTTTTAAGCAATATGTTTTAAATTAAATCCCTTCATCTAAAGACTTTTCAAACTAATGATGACATATCATTTAGTAATTGTTTATTCTTTCACTATCAATTCAACCAAATAATATGTTGTTCTTCAATAGTTTTTATAACCTAGTGAATTTCAAGTCCATTTCTAAGAAAATACTATTGAATGAGGAAAGGCTTTCTTTCATTATTTTGTTTTTTTTTATTTTCATAGTACTTTTGAATACTTTGAGGGTATTTTAATTTTTTATATATATATATATATATATTTTTTATTTTTTAATATTTTATTTATTCATTTTCAATCAGAGAGAGAGAGAGAGAGAGAGAGAGAGAGAGAGAGAGAACACGAACCAGGGCCACCACCTTGTGGGTCCTGTGGCTTATGTGGGTCCTGGGGAATTGAACCAGGGGCCTTAGGCACTGGAGGCAAGTGCCTTAACCGCTGAGCCATCTCTCCAGCCCACTTTGAGGGTATTTTAGTCAGTTACATTTGCTATGTCATGAAGGTTAAGGAAAACAAAGAATGCAAAAAAACCCAAAAAATTCCAGGTTAATAAGGCCACAATGTAAGATCAAATGTAAGTATGCAATCTCTTCATGTGAGTAAATGGCCCTCTCTAACAATACTTTGAAGTTTTCTTGTGTGTGTGTGTGTGTGTGTGTGTGTGTGTGTGTGTGTGTGTGTGTGTGTATTCTCTTATAGTCAAAGATTAAATTGCAATCATCACTTGAAACTCAATGCTATTGATATTTGCCTTATTTTAAAAATGTAAACTAAAAGTAAAAAGACATTAACACAGAGCTTTTGGAGTAGGACAAAAATAAATCAATTTAATATACTTTTCTTTAAAAAGAATTGATGGATAGGACAATGGCCACGTCCATTCTTCAGACCCCACATCAAAAGGGGGAATGAGTGGTGGACCACTGACGGTGAGCTGGAAGGTGGAGGGCATGACAATTTTCCTGCTGCTCTCAGTGGCAAGCCTAAAGGCAGGGGATCTTGAGAAGCTGTGCCTAGAACGAGGAGCACAGCCCTGAAAGTTCTCCTCGACTTCCACACATCTGCCTTGGTACGCATGTGCCACCAGTCACATACAGCAACACACACAAACACATGTAAATAAGAATAATTAACAATAATAAATAAAATGTATTAAAGCCTAGCACATGATTTGTTTCTCCATAGCCAGATGCAGTTCAATGTCTGAAATCAGTAGATCATACGCTCCCTTGTTACTTTTGAAATAAAGAAATAAAACTTTGTAATACTGTCTGCATGGGATAATTATTAATGCCTAGCTTTTTTGAATTTGAAAATAAACCCAAATGGATTTCCATTCCAGTGTATTCAATATTTTTATAGCACTCCTTGGTAGTATTGAAACTTTCAGGATACTTGTTATAATTTTGCTAGCTTGGGGCTCTTATGCAAAGACAGTTACTACTGTATCAGTTTTAGTAAGAAGGATGCACTACCCATGGGCAGAGAGATTACTCTGTGATGCAGGGGAGCTGGGCTTCCCCCTACAACACAGTGTGTCCCAGGGAAGCATGCAGTGCCTCCCAGAGCCCTTCCCTGCTGGGGGCCATTTCTTCAGACTCTGCAAGGCTTAGAGACACTGCTGCTAGACAAATTGTTAAAACCCTTGCGTTTCCTTTTTTATTGTTAATGCCGCTGTTACATGTACAGAGAAAAAGACCTCTTATAATGTAAAGCACTTTGTGTTACTTCAACTGATGTTTTATTTGTTTTCCAGACAATTCATCCTAAATTGATATAGAATGCCTCGAGCGCAATTGAAAGTGTAATTTTGTCCAATTGCCAATTAATCACTAGTTAAAGGCAGTTTAGCAATGAATGGGCCAAAACTTCCAGTCTGAGAAAAGAGAGAACTGTCTTTATCATATAAATGAAGACATTTTCCATTGGAGGAAAGACATGAGGAAATAAATAGACATCACCATCATGTTACCCAGATCATTTAATTTTGTTTTTTCCTCTCTTCTAAAATTTGTCATAGAATAAGTGGAAGACATCCGATTATTATACGTGTTATTGCTGATACACATCTGCATGGTTTAGTGAGTTTTTTTTTTTTTTTTTGCAGATCAGGACACATCTTTTCTTTGATGCTTTCAAGTTTTCAGCAGAATCTTTTCACTTTTCCTCAGTCCCATTCCTCTCCTTGTTTTCTTTTTATTAAGGTAAATTCTTAGCTCAGAGAGAAAGTCCTTGTTAGAATGTAACCTACCATTTGCCCCTCCCTCAATCCTCTCCCTTCCCCCCAAAAAGAATAAAATTCTGGTGCTGAAAATTGTTTACAGGATCAACAAAAAAACTTGCAAAATGAGCTACCACATTAAAGGTCACAATTCTTTCATAGTTCCAAATATGAGTTCTCTGCTCAAAATTCTTTTCTCCACTAATCAAGAAGTGTAAACATCCACTCCACGTAACCTATGTGGCACTGGATTCCCTTGCTCTGAGGCCATTGAAGAATATCTATGAACTTCAGAAATTTTTGGAAGAAATATAGGCGGAGGGATAAAGGTAAAAGGACTGGTACGTGTTCTACTGCTCTTGTCTGTGCTGGCATGGATAGACCATGCTGTCCTCATTATGTACAGCAAAAGATTCTATGCAATGCTTTCTAGATGCGTCTAAATGCAAACTGATTTTTGCTTTTTCCTAAACTGATACTCGCAGTCTTTTACAGGCTAGTAAGTGCCTTAACCACTGAACCATCTCTCCAGCCCATTACAGTCTTTATCTTTTTTTTTTTTTAAATTTTTCTCCCCTCTAAAGTTCTGCCTTGGTGAGCCTTCCAGTTCTTCTATGACTCTGGGTTGTGTCGTTCTGCCTGCTCTCTGGTGCTCTAGCTTCTTAGCATTCATTAAATTTGTGTTCTTATGAAAGCTGACAATGTGTCTTGCCTTATAGATTTCCGGGGCTTCTTTAACCCATCCTGTCTAAAGTGATTTCAATTTACTTGAAGGGTAGCAGCTGTTCACGTGTCCCTTGCCATCCACCCTCCACACACTACCACAAGTCCTGGATTTCAAGGGAATAGAAAAGTGACTTACTGCTAGGAATTCATTTGTACAGAATATATTTGCAACTTAAAATCATTATAGCTGAGTTTAAT